>JAQIVF010000644.1:0-19642 GCA_034698365.1 Steganacarus magnus
ACATGTTTTTTATAAATATAATATACATCCGTATTTTTAAGCATTTGCGCGAAAACTAACCACAAATATATTCATTTATTACTAGTTTATAATAGTATTTTTTGTTGGTCTGACCAATTGATAAATACTGATGTAAACGCATAATAGTTTAGGTTATTATATATACCATAAGTTGGTTGGTTTTTAAACACGATGTATCATTCATCGTGTGATTTATTTTTTATTTACTGAATTAGAGATATGTGCGTAAAAGTGTGTGGAGAGAGAAAGAGAGAGGAGAAAAAAATACGTTTCTTTCATCAATCAATGATCGCGTGTAATGATATACCGTGTAACCATATCCGGAAGTGCTTCTTCATTCATGAGACTTCATCTTCTGCTGAAACGTACACGCTTTTTCCTTATCCCTGAACTTGAATTACTATAAAGCGCGTGCACGACACGTGTCTCGAAAAAGCAGAGAAAAAATTCTTAGGGATATGTTTCTTTATAGTGAAAGCATTTCCTCCCTTATGTTTATTGCCATTATTTTTCTTTCTCTCTTTCTCTAAACTTATTCGCATATGAAGGCCCTCTTAAAAAATTTATGACTATTTAAGATTTCTATAAGCATTGAAAGATCTCTTTTTACAAAAACAGCCCTCGAAAAAGCCTCTCGACTCAAACGAGCGAAAAAAATTATTATACACAGAGGGATGCATTTTTTAAGAATACTCTCATTCTTATTATTACACCGTACATGCAATCGCCTTAAGGCTGAACATGTAAATTCACCGATTTTTTTGTTGCATTGCTCGCTCTCACTGTTTCAATGCCCGTCATCTTTCTTTTTGTTGCTGATGTCAAGTGTGATTATACCCTAATGTGCATAGAAGTAATATCTGTATCATTTAGTGATCGCATGCTTCGCACTATGTTATTCTCTTTTCTCTCTCTCTCTCTCTCTCCTGCACAACACCACTAGTGATCATATGATGATTAATTGACTTTTTTCTCGAGACCTGCTATCAATGGCACTTATATATTAGAAGTGTCGCTACTATTCCGCTATAACCTTGTCTGCGATCTGCGATAAAAACAAAAAGAACGAAAGCCACAAAATGTCAATTAGTATGATTAGTGATTCGCTCTTGTATTTCGTCAGTACTATTGTATCGACAATAAGATTTATTATTATTTTTTCGCGACGTTTTACCTTTATTTTTAGTTTCCTACTTACAGCTGGACATTATACAAAGTTGAGAAGAAAAAAAACGAAAATAGGGAGTCAAAGCTAATGTTTTTGTTGTTGTTATCATGTTTAAAATATATGATATTGTTTAGAATCTGTTATTACCACTGCGTTGTTGTAAAAAAATGTTGGGGCAGTTAAAAACTTTTTAGTGATGCTAAAACTCATTTCAGTAATGCGATTCCGTATTTCACTTTCAGCTGGTATATCCGCCTTGTTTTTTTGTTGTCGGTTTATTAGTCTATTGCCACAATATAAAATTATTTTTACGATTTTATTGCTTTTTGGTACCGAATATATACTGTTTATATATATAAATGTCTTGACGACAATAAATTTTTATACATGAAATTATTTTGATTTAATATTTATATACAGAGCGCGCGTTTTCACTATTAATATATGAAAAGCGCAAATAAGTTATTGAGTTAATAAAAGTGGGTCTAATATTATATTAATCATTGGAGATATCCGTTTAATAATGAAATATAAAAATTGTCATAACAGAACTTCTTCCTGTGTGTAATTCTTGTTAATTTTTCACCGAAATATAAACTTGGTTTTAATGGTTTCGTTTGTGCAGCAGATGAGCGATAATGCCATAAATTGTTTTTTATGTGCTTTTCGTGATAGAGTTTTCTTGACGACTACTTCTACCTTATTTTCTTATTCTATAAGGCGCATGCTATGATTTTAGAGTAAAATGTGGTTAAATTTATTGCTACATATTTTAAACACAATTTTTGTGATTTATTTATTTTCTTAACATATTTTCTTAACAAAGACTAAACAGTAGTATAACAATTTGAATAATTTTGAAAACTGTAATAAACATATAATAATGTTAATATGAAAATCATAAATCTGTAGTCTTGATTTTAAAAAATTCCCAAATATTAGGACATAAAGTAAATAAAACAAAAACATGGAAATCAGCATGCATTTTATTTAATTTCAGATTTAATTTTCGCTAGAATAGCAGAGTTAAGATAATTTGCTCAATTTGAAAATTTGGATTTAATTTTGACTCGTTAATATAATAATGATTTGATTTAAAAAAATTGTTATGATTGATGTATTTAAACTAAAAGTTTAACAGTTCTATTTTATATAATATGTGATAATTATTTTTACACTGTTTTTATATTATTTATCTACTTATAACAAATGAAAACCAAAATTAGATAAAAATTATAGTAGATATAGATTATTTTTAAAAATTTCTCCGAAAATTTTCAATGCTTACATTCTAGCACAACTATTTACCTCGAATTGTTTTTGAACAATTTTCAATTTTGTTAGCATGCGTCCAATAAGGCTGAATAGAGGGTATTTTGTGATTTAAAGCCTTACTAAAAAAGCCACATTTATATTATTAGCAAACAATTTATATTTGTTTAATGTTTATCGATTTAGTTATTTATAACAAAATGTTGAACGCATATTTCAAAAATTTGGCAAACCTTATCAAAATTAGAGCGATACAGTTTTAAGCCTACACTGTAGTTTAAATTTATATGAATTTCACCAAAGTTTTAATGACGCAGAAGTAATTGAATCTAAACTAAAATTCATTGCTTTTAGCTTACTTAAGACGTAAATCATTAAAATTTTGTCGCACGCATTGATCTTCATATTCCACACTCAGTACAAAAAAGTCTGCGTTTTCCAGTTATACATTATTAAAAATACAGTTATTTATGCAGTGACAGAAAAAGAAGTTAATTGAGAAATGCATATGCCATTCCTCTTACTGCTGCAGAAGTACCGTAGTATCTCTTTGCCACAAGAAATATTTCTCCTTTTCTTGGCTTTGACACAAGAGTTACAGTAAATGGAAATTTGCGAAGTTTTGGCTGTTTATTATACGTTTTTAGGGATGGGTTGGGGGTATTTCATGTATTTTGTGGTCCTAAACATCTTTTGACGAGTGATCTTACTTAACAGTCATATTGGAATCTATACAATATATTACAGTTAAATATACTTTTTTCGAGACCCGCGTTAAAAATATGTATGTACTTATTGTTTATGAGAGGCATATCAACGCACAGACATGTTCCTGTCTTAATTATATGCTAACAGCTTATTGGATAGAGTCTCGGGATCATCCGATGTCACATATGATGACAAAATATCCATTTGAATGACATTTCCTGGACATCATTATACGTTTTGAATGCAGCGCTAAATGCTATTAAACAGAATTTTTTGTTCATTTTTGTCTAAATCTTAGTGCTACTGTCTAATGACATAAGGAATGCAATAGCAATTGCGGTTACGCTCGTACACAACAAGTGTTGAGCAATAGATGTTAGTTTAGTGTTGATGGTGTTGTGCTGCAGAAGGCATTTAAGTCGCTACTACTTTCTTCCTATTTTGGCTTTTGGGCTCGCATTAAAAGCACTCAATCTCATTCAACAAATTACTTCACTCACTGACTGCTTAACACAACATTAGTCAATACATTCAATAGCGAGTCTGCAATTGTTTCCACTTTTTTATTCTCTCGCACACACAGTCTCACTCCTCTGTTTAGTAAATGTCTACTTAAACAATGATATCTACGGAAAAGAGCTGGTAATAGTAAAAACAAGAAAACAATAATTGTGTTTAATGCAAACGCTAAAAAATAGTTGACTGGAATCAGAATGTTTTTGAAGTGTTTTGTGTGCGAGTTGGGAGAGAGAGAGAGATCGAGCCCACCTATTGTGATGTTTCTCTATAAATATCTGTTTCTCTTTTACTAAATGATAGGTTAGATTTGTCGGCGATTTGTCAAAGCTGTCCCTTTTTAACTTTTCTTACATTTGCCGCTGTATTACTTGCATGTTTGGTCCACTTTTACGCATCATTCCCTTTTCCCGAGTCAGTGCTCGCAATTGAAGTATTTTTTTTAACAAAAGTCTTAACTTAGTTGAAGCTGTCATGTTCTTCACACTATGTGTTCGCTGACTTGAGTGAACAGGGGATGAGAAGGTTGCAAAATGTACTGTCAAATGAAGGGGGGAATGGAAGCGAAAGAAAATATAAAAAGAAGTCGAAAATCCGACAAAAAAACACACAGATATATATAAAAAAGTTTTAGCTAACAAAAGCACTTTTCGATACACAACTTATCGCGTGTGTATTTCTACCAGTATTGGTATATCACATTGCAGTCGTTACTCTGTGCGCTCACAGAAATCCTAAAATGTCTTTTACAATTTTTTTTCCTCAAAAGACTTCGTTTAGATTTAGAGAGTTTAGGCGTTGATATGATTGAATGTGATTGTGATTTCTGTTTACTCTATTTGGTCCCCTTTTACACATTTATACATCGCTTTTCAGCTTTTGCTTTAATTCTGGTGCTGTTGTATGTATGAAAAAAAAATAAATATAATTCTCTCAAAGACTTGGTCAGTGAAATAGAGCAAAAATAAAAACTTTTTGCGTCTTTCTTTTTACAGTCACTCTCACGGGGGGTTTAACTTATTGGAAAGAAAATTGTGTTGAAGAACTTTTATTAAGAAAATGAATTTTTGCTGTCAATTGACTGCACATCGCAGAGCAATATCTGAAGTGAAAAGAAAAGTCTTTATCGCCTCCAGTTTTGTTGAGTTCAATTTTCCTATTCTTTTCTAAAAACATATTCACACACACACAACACCGCTGTATGTATGTGTATGTGGATGTATGTGTGCACTCTATTACTACAAATACTTCTCTCCATTACGGTTTCAGTGTGCGATATGCAATCATATATCAATAAAGTTTTAGATATAACTTATATATATATATATTTTTTGCACTGTACAATATATTATACCGAAAGCTTTTATGTAAGCAACGCTTTCATATATATATATACTGTATTTTGAGAGCTAATCTCATGATGCTGTCACATCGATGGATACATTGGCAAATGGGGGTCTTTTTTAACGGTCTGCAAAAAAAGTTTTTTTAGTTTCAAAGATGCCTTAAAGGTCTGTGTGTTTTGTTGTGACAGTGGATGCAAGTATACATAATAAAACTGATAAAAGGCTACTACTGATAAATATAAACATTTGAGGCAAGCTTTTCTTTTAAAAAAAGGACTAAAACTTACGAGATAACACACGAATCTCAGGGAAGAGAAAAAAGCTTTTAGGCTATATATACCTTGAAAAAAAGTTGGTTTCTCTAAGACTTTTTTGGGTGATGTGTGCGCTGCGTTTGACTTTTTACGTGAAAAGCATGATATACTTTTATTTCATCTCTACTTTTATTTTATTTTTTGTATAAAAAGATTATATACAATAGATGTATTGTATTGAAAGCGTAATCCCATTGGTTTATCGATCAGTAAAGTCTCCTTGGAAACTAAAATAAGCACCCAATATAGTTTTCAACTTTACAATCCGTGGGTGGATTGCCAACTGTATTGAACTAAGAATGTAAAAATAAAAAGAAGAAAAAGTTATATGCGATGAGAGAGAGAGAGAGAGAGAGAGAGAAGCGTGAGCTAAAACTTCGAGCTTAACAACGAAAAAAGAAGTGCATTGCCTTAAAAATCGATATTATATATAACTTGACAGAATTGCTGAACTCTAAAGATATATACAGTATATATATATATATATGTCTAAACTATACTTTTTTTATTCGCTGATGCGATCTTTAATGCTTTTATTTATTATTTAAAGAAAGCATTTTCTTAAAGTTTTTTGCGATATTATATATTGATATATATATTACATCTGACGATTCCAATTCTGCAACGAAATGTCAGCAAAGATAAATGATTTTCATATTTTGTTTGCACATCCCCTACGGTTATGTTGCGCTTAAAGTATACATTTATGATATATTTATTTGCATTATTATTAGTATTAGTAGCAAACAATATTCTCTTATTAGCCGACTGTATATAGCAGTTTACAATCATATTAAAAATAACAAATTGTCATTTATTATTGTCTATTTGATTTGCATACAAATAAATGATTAATAAATGCGTAAATAATTAACTAACTTTTTGTTTAATATAACTCATTTTTAAACAAATATTTATTTATGCAAATTGAGTTAATTTTTTGTTGTTTTTGTTGTTTCTCTAGTCGGTGATACAAATGGCTGGATTTCGTAGTTTAGGCGATGACGAGGAAGTGGAGTTTGAATGCAAAGTATCTGACAAGGGCTTAGAAGCGACATCAGTCTCTGGCGTTGAAGGCGCTGAATGTAAAGGCTCGCATAGAAGACCGATGTCTAAGAAAAAATTTAAAAAGATAAGGTTAGTATCAAATGCAGAAAAAAAACTGAAAATCGCTAAATACTATTTTTTTAGTTTAAATAATTAATGATCAAAATAGTAGTTTACTGAACGCGTGCAGTGCCCGTTAGCTCTCACTTTCATTTGCTCGTGTGTACAAACCTACACAACATTGACCGTGAATATTGAGAGAGAGGAAAAGTTTTGTACTTTCTCTATGGTTGTTGTTTATTATTGTTTTGTTTATATAGTGCTGTAGCGTTGGACTAATACTGTTTTGCGAGGGCAGATGGTTTTTGCGTGGTTTTCTGCTGCGTTTAGGAAAAATAAAAAGTGGTCTCAATAATGTGTTCCTGCTTTTATTTTAAATGCGATTCATAAACATGTTGAACGCTGTTGTGTATAACACCTGCAAATGTAATGTTCCGTTTGCTTTCATTTAGATAACTAGAAAAAAACTGCGCAAAAGTTAAACTAAAATACCAAAACCAGAAACAATCTCTCTCTCTCTCTCTCTCTCTCTCTCTCTCTCTCTCTCTCTCTCTCTCTCTCTCTCTCTCTCTCTCATCGCAAGCTCTAAATCCTCGTAGGCATCAATTTTCATTATTTTTTAGAAACAAAGTTTTTTGTATTGTAGAAAATTGCAATAAGAAAAGCGTTAAATAAATGGCTGTTTTTGTAAATAGCATTTTTTATTGTTTTTTTTCGCTGCTTGTTTCGGAAAAAGAGCTAAACGTAATTTCGTATACTTGTGTGCACATATCAGGAAAAAAGCAGTTTTAGAGGTTTTCTACCGTAGAAAATACGAGACAATATCAATACAGTGGAGAGAGAGGACCATTATTTCGCTGTTGCATTGTATGATGCGTTTAATGGCGAATTTGCAAATCTGTATTTTATATTTCGCTTTCATTCAATACTCTTACAAAGTATTGTGCATAACTTTTATACTCCCCCGCAGTATAAAGATAGAGAGAATACGAGAACCGCTGAGAACGGCAGTCAGGGAGCAAAGAGAGCGAGAGTGTGTGCTGCTATTGTTACCGCGGCAACGGTCATCTCTGTCCAGCAGCTGCACTTCATATTTACCATTAATGTCGTAATGGGCCTCTTATTCATTCATATTTCACAAAATATATATATTTCCATTTCACTCAAGTGTCAGTAAAAATTTTTTCTAGGTGTTTGCACCGAAATATCTTTATTAAACTAAAAAAATACGCACATATTTGAATATATATTAAATTGTTGTTTAATTAATATCAGATGTTACAATTGTGGTGAGTTTGCCAACCATATCGCCGCAAAGTGCAATATGGGTCCACAGCCAAAGCGATGCCATCATTGCAAATCCTCCGATCACTTGATCGCTGACTGCCCAAAACTAGAGGAGAAACGAAACTCGAAAAAAGCGAATGGAGACTCGAATGGTGACGATTCTAACGGAGAAATTAATGGCAAGCAAAGCAACAATAACAGCGAACCTGCCTCTGAAGAGGAGAGCATACTTAATGCGGCAGAAACAGCGTCGTCGTCATCTGAGAAGCATTTATCCGACAGCGGACTCACGCGTTCTATCGGTAAAACGCCGACCACTGACGACACCAAATCAGAGGCATCCGGAACTTCGGATGGAAGCAGAGGAAGAGATATGTAGTGCTAGTTTGCGAAAATAGCTATTATCATGTGTACATAATTGAATTATGCGTACAACAGAAAAAACTGTACAGACATATTAGAATAGAAATAACAAACATATCATTAACAGACAGACAGACACTCGCATTCACACACATACGCATATAGACACACACACACACACAAAAAAAACAACACACATTACGTTACATTTTGCTTAATGTAATAGTAATGTTATGCCCAAGAGCGCAATCAAAATCAATACAACTGTGTATTACATTATTTGTATTTAACGTTTTTTTACTTCTTTTTTCTTCTCTCGTTGAGAAACCTGTTGTAAATGTAGAGTTAGTAATCGTGAAAAAAAATATTTACTACAACTCCGTTCAAACTCCAAGCATACTTTATTTTAGTTTTATCCGTTCTAGTTATAGTAAAATTTTATACAATACGTGTAATACCTTAATTCTGTCTTTTTTAAAAGTATTCATATATCAAAAAAGTCTATAGAAATTTTATATGGAAAATAAATTTCCATTTCTCAAGCATTTTTATTAACCAACAACTCCTGTAAAAAAATTCCTAAAAGTTTCAACTCCGCTAAAATTCCTAAAAGTTATTCAGATTTTTTTGTTATACTTTAACTTCCCTAATATTCTATCATTAAAATTGTATATAGATATATATATCTGAATCATTTTTAGACGCATTACTAATTCCTATACACTATCATTAATTGGCGGTTACTATTATATAATGTTCATTCATGTCTTTTTAATATTTAATTAGAACTATTCATATATAGATTAAAAATGTTAACTTATTATCTAAATGAAGAGCGTGGTAACAACAGTTCCTTTCCATCAAAATATGACACACACACATCATTCGCGCCCAGTTATCGAGAAATTAAATTAAAACAATACCATAATAGAATAAAATAAATTTTTTGTCTAATATTGCGCGATTATTTCGTGAAAGAGAAAGATTTGCCTTAAATGCGCTAAAAATCTGATATACATATATAGCTGAATAATAAGAAAAAATAATATGCTTGCGACAAATGAAAGTCCATATTATAAACATTAGAAACAATGTTATATTATTAATTAATTGCTACCATTCGAGTTCCCGTCAAACTAAATAAACACATGATAACTAAATTAAAATAAATATTTAAATAAAAAAGTGAGCTAAAAATATATGAATTATTATTTAGAACTGAGACAACATACACACACGCAAAAAAATTAACGCACTTTTGTGGGAGTAATATATTTGTTCAGTTTTTCTCTCTCTTTATATTAGTTATACAAAAAAATGACTATTATTATTAATTATCAGTTATATAAATAAATAAAATTTATATATCATATATAAATATATGAATTACTTTTAACGAGAATCGATATATAGTGTAGTTTATATCTCAGCCTTTTTGTAATATATTGTATAATGTCTTTGAATGTCCCGTTCTTTTGGTGAAGAAAAAAACTTAATGCTCAAACATTTTTTTGTTAAAATAACATTTTATTAATTATATTGATATTATTATTATTTTTAAATCTCATTTTACTTATTTTTTTAATAGTAGTTGGAATTTTTTTTTCTAATCCTTTTAATTGTGGATTATAGGAAAAAACACGTAATTTGTATTTTTGATTGAATGTTTTTTTATGTTAATTATTATTTAATATTCAATTCTTTTATTAACATTACAATAACACTAAAAAAAATTATAATAAAAAATGAGAGAGACTGAGAATCTCTGTCTTCCTTATTGAAACTAATATCTGCTGTCAATTATCTTATTGGTTGATATATGAATTTAATAGTTATTAAGTTAATTCATGTTTTTTTTTAAAAATAATATCTGAATAAATGGTGCTTTTGTTTTTGGTAATTCTTATAATAATTTTAAGAAGTGTTAACACAATCATTCTAAACATAATAACATAATTGACAACAATATGCTTCCCAATTAATTAGTAGTAATTACTTGCTAAATATGCTTACATTATTAATTAATTAGAAAATTTTTAATGAAAAACTTTTAATTATCGATTTGATTTTTTTATTAATTCAGAAGTGATTGATTATTAATTATTAAGTTTATTATGTATAATAAAAAAATAATTACTTAAGTTATGGGTTACAGTAATACAGTTTATTGTTTGGCGAATAATAATACAACACAAAAGATTACGTAGTAAACAAAAACCACAACAACAACAACAAAGAGTTGAGAGATCATAAAAATTAACGGTAAAATAAGAAGAAAAAAAAAATACCGGTAGTATTCAAGATTATATCAAATTGGAGAGCATTATATTAAAAAAGCTCGCGCAGGAGGCAAGCATTGCCTAGTCTCATATACACATTTTGTATCGGAGTTTGAAAACTTAAACAGCATTCACACCACACACAAATATAGTAAAAACGGAGAAATTGATTATTATTATTATTATTATTGAATATTATTAATAATTATTATTATGAATTGTTTTCAATTATTTCTCAAAAATTATTGTCAAAATATATAATTATTGATAAAAAAGTATGTTTTGGTAAAACTTAAAACATTGTAATAAAAAGTTTTTATTAATAAAAATTTCGGGAAAATACGTGTAAAATTAATTCTGCGCTAAAATCATATTTTATTGATAATTCTAGTATTTATTTAAAAAAATTCGAGAATCGAATTCGAGCTCATGCGTGGATCGATCTTGTTTTGCGGCAAAACATTAAAGAAAACTTGAAAATAAGGTGTAATTCATAAACGAGAATAGAATGTAAACGTGATTCGATCGATATAATGATTGAAAATGTTTTTTGATTGAAAGTTTGCCTTTTCTAACTGTTATCATCGCATCAAAAATCAATTTTTGGATCTCCATTATAAAAAAATACGCACACAATCTATTTATATAAAAATACATTTATTTATTTAACGAATTCACACATATTGACTATAAAGTAATGTTTGGGTCGAGTTTTTTTTCCTCTCTTCTTAATTCAACGTTAAAAACAATTTTTTGTGATCAATTATCTTCGTTTAAATAATTAAAATTTGAAATATTGCAGCTTTTTTTTTTTGGTTAACAAACAAAAACTGTGTGTTGAAAAAAATTTGTTTAAAAAATATTTTAAAGAATTGTGTGCGCCATCTGGTGAAACAGAACTGTACAAAATATAAAAAAAACCAACAAAAAAGTGTGGCGTCAACACATCGTACAGATCAACGTTTTTTTTTGAGTTGAAAAACACATGTGTGAGTGTGTGTGTCTGTGGCTTTATGTGTGTTTTGAGTGCATTTGTAATTATAATAGTTTATTCACTTTTGATTCAAATTTAGATTTAATTTATTATCGATTATTTTGTTTATTATTCCCAGTTTGTATATTATTATTGTCGATATATTTGCGTGAAATAAGATAATATACTTTTGAAAATATCTAAATATTTTTTACGAAAAAAAACACAAATCAAAACCGGATCTAAAATTATTGAGAGTTAAAAAAATGGACTTGAAATACAGACAACTGCCACAATTTGCGCGTTTCTCGAATTACCTGCGAATTTACGGATCAGTTGGTCGACCGCCGAACGAATTCGATGAGTGCGATGACAACACGTTTTACCGGATGTGCAGACATCGTATGCTGCAACAGATGCAGCGCAATATTCTTCCGCTTTGGAGCGAAGTGAGGGAAGCGCTCAAAGATAATTGCAAAGTGAGATCAATCAGCGACAGAGAGCTAAACGAATTGTTGCGCAAAATGTTGGACATCGGCAGAGATTTTATTGGTTTCGGTTCGCCAATGGATTTGGTTGAGAGCAGTGTTGTTTACGTGTTGCAAGTGTTTCACGACTGCTATTACGTGAGACAGTTATTGGGCGTCACTTCCCAGCAGATGACCGAATTAGAGGATATGTTCGGCTCCGAAGCCATCAACAATAGTTTAGTGAATACTGCGTACGAATACTCGAAAGTTGTGTTTGATTTGTTAGATATCGCTGACAGACAGCGACTGTTTATGCCGTTTAATAATGTCGATCACCATAACAATCATAATCCGTGCGAAAGGTTTGTGAGTTCGATCGAAACGGAGGACGAAGAGGAATGGGGTAAAGAGTTTAAGGATATGGATATCGACCCGTTTAATGAGCGCATCGATATTTTTGTCACTTGGGAATCAATTATGGACTATAATCATAAAGAGTTTAATGCCGATGCGAAAGCTTCAGCCATCAGTTTTCAATATAATGATACCAAATATAGTGATAGTAACTTAAAATCACAAAAATCTAGTCAATATAATATCGAATGGTTAAATGTCGAATTGACCAAATTTATTGATAAATACAATGACGAACACGAAGAACCGTATTATATGAGTATCGAGAGCTTAGTCGACACTGTGATATCGTGGATACAAATGAAGGGTAAAACTGATGATGAGATTAGCGTTGAACTGTACGATTTGTTGGGCACTTCGTGTATCGATATTATCGAGAAAATAGTGAAGTATCGTAAAGATTTTAAGAACTCGTATCGCGACGTTTACGGACAAGAATCAGTGTTAGAGCACGAGAGCAAACGAGAGAAAAATAAGTATCAATCTAATAATACATTCCGCGAGAAACGACCGGCGATTTCGCAATCGGTGATCGTTCAGACTGAGGAGGAGAAAAATCTCAAGAAACAGCTAAGAAAGATTGAGAAAAAAATTAATAAAGGTTTTAGCAAAGAGTTTGACAGCACGAGCAACAGTAGCCTCAGTTTAGACGATATCGAAAGAATGAAGAACGAAAGATCGGCCGCATTATTGAGGGCGATGTACGCGCCATTGTTTAGCGATGGCTCGCAACAGACAATCGATCAAACAGAGTATCCGTTTGTTTTCGACGCGTACGCCGAAGCAAAAAACACGCCAGCGTTTGTTTCCGGCGCAAAAATGACTCTTCCGTCAGGATTTATTAGAAACGATCAAAGAAGATGGGAAGAAATCACAATAGCAGCGCCACCGCCGCCACCCTCTCATATCATTGATTCGTACAAATTAATTAATGTTGAAGAATTGGATGAATTCGGGAAAATAGCATTTAATGGAATTAAATGCTTGAATCAAATTCAATCGATTGTATTTAAAACGGCGTACACTAAAAGCGATAATATGTTAATATGTGCCCCAACTGGTGCCGGAAAGACAAATGTGGCGATGTTAGCCATTTTACACCAAATCAAAACCTATTCTAGTGACGTGAAAAATATAGATTTAGATAAATTTAAAATTGTTTATATCGCTCCGATGAAAGCGTTAGCGGCAGAAATGACTGATAATTTTGGTAAAAAGCTGTCACCTCTTGGTATTAAAGTGAGAGAATTAACTGGTGATATGCAGTTAACGAAAAGCGAGATAATGAGCACTCAAATACTGGTCACTACACCGGAGAAGTGGGACGTTGTGACTCGCAAATCGAAGGGTGACGTGCAGTTATTGCAATTGGTTAGGCTTATCATCATCGATGAGGTGCATCTGTTGCAGAGCGATAGGGGACCAGTGCTCGAGGCATTGGTTGCGCGCACCAAGAGGTACGTCGAGTCATCGCAAATGACGATTCGTTTGATTGGGCTTTCGGCGACGCTTCCCAACTACAAAGATGTGGCCGAATTTTTGGGTGTAAATCCGAAAGGTTTATTTGTTTTCGACAATCGATTTCGTCCGGTACCGCTTTCGCAGACATTTGTTGGCTGCAAAGCTACGCAAACGATGCAACAAATGTATGACATGGATGAAGTGACGTACGAAAAGGTGTACGAAATGGTCTCTAAAGGTCATCAAGTGATGGTTTTTGTTCACGCGAGAAATGCCACTCTGAGAACCGCTAATTTATTGCGGGACAGGGCTAACAAAAGTGGTGACAGCGGGGTTTTTACTTGCGATCATTCCAAGTTAATTGGTTCTGAGCAGATGATGAGGAGAGTGCGACAAAAGCAATTGTCGGAATTGTTTGAGCGTGGATTTGCGATACATCACGCGGGAATGTTGAGACAGGATCGCAATTTAGTTGAGAAATTGTTTCGCTGTGGTGTCGTTAAAGTATTAGTTTGTACCGCAACTCTTGCATGGGGTGTCAATTTGCCAGCGCATTCAGTGAGCTTTGTTCATTTATTGCTAATTTATTGCATTTTTATTCGTTTTCTTTAATAGAAATTTTTACTTATAAAATAGGTTATCATACGCGGTACCGAAATGTACGACTCTTCGCACGGAAATTATGTTGACATAAGTATGTTAGACGTTATGCAGATATTTGGCAGAGCTGGTCGACCGCAGTATGACAAAGAAGGTCACGGAACTATTATCACCGCACATAATAAGCTTCGCCAATACCTATCACTTCTCACCTGTCAGTACCCGATTGAAAGTAATTTTAAAAAATACATGACAGACAACATGAACGCCGAGATCGCTTCGGGAACTATTACCACAATTGATGAGGCGATCGATTGGCTTGGCTATACCTACTTATTTATTAGAATGCGTAAAAATCCTATTGGTTACGGGATTAGCGGTGACGAGTATAACGAAGATCCGAGTTTGTTTGAAGTTAGACGCAAACTCGTAATTGAATCTGCATTAGCGCTGGACAGCGCTAAAATGATTCGATATAACCCCGATGTCGGCACTTTAGATACCACTGATTTGGGTCGAACTGCTAGTCATTTTTACATTAAATATGATTCGATTCAGAAATTTAATGAGTTAATTCACGAATCGATGACTGATATGGAAGTGTTAGCGATGATCTCTCACGCGCAGGAATTCGAACAATTAAAAGTGATTTGTTTAAACATTTGTTATTTATTAATAAATAAATAAATATTAATCATTAATTTCTTAATTTTGTGTAGTCTCGTGAAGACGAGTTCGAAGAGTTGGATGACATGTTAAAGCAATACTGTAGAGTTACTGTTAAGGGTGGTGTCGAGAACTGTCACGGAAAAGTCAATATTTTGATGCAATCACATTTGTCACGCGCCAAAATTGATAGTTTTTCTCTCGTATCGGATTCTATGTTTATCATGCAAGTATGTCACTGTTACATAATATTAGTTTAAAGCTATACGGTATATTCCTAACAGTATTTGCTATTTTTTAAATATAGAATGTGAATAGAATTGTACGCGGATTATTCGAATATATATTAAAGAAAGGATGGGCTATTTTAGCTCGAAGTTTGATTAAATTAGCGCAAATGTTTGAGAACCAACAGTGGGACTTCGAATCTCCTCTTCGACAGTTCGCGTATCGCGATATTTCATACGAAGTTATGAATAAAATCGAAAGACTTAAGCTTGATTTACCAAAAATACGCGATATGAGTGCTGACGAACTCGGAAAGTTTGTGAAACATCAAAGCTATGGTGCTGTGATTAAAAGATGTGCCAACACTTTGCCTAACATCGAAGTTGAGGCGTGTATCAAACCGATCACTCGTACAATACTTATGGTGCAATTGGAGTTAACGCCAAATTTCAAGTGGGATGACAAATATCACGGAAAAGTTTGCGAAATATTTTGGGTTTGGCTCGCGGACATCGACAGTAATCATATATATCATAGCGAAATGTTTAAATTTACAAAACGCCAAGTGATAGCGCGAGAGATGCAAAAAATGACATTTAATATTCCACTGCTTGATGCCGACAATATTCCGTCGCAATATATCGTGAGATTTTCGTTTGATCGTTGGATCGGTTGTGACGTCGAAGTTGGTATTCCGTGTCATAATATGATACTTCCGCAAAGTTATGTTCCGTACACAAAGTTACTCGATTTGGATCCATTGCCGGTTTCTGCGTTAAATAATCCATTATACGAGTCTATATACAACAAGTTTACGCATTTCAATCCAATTCAAACTCAATTATTTCACACGCTTTATCACACGGATAAAAATGTGCTTTTAGGTGCGCCAACCGGTTCGGGAAAAACGATTGCGGCCGAGATTGCTATGTTTAGAGTGTTTAATCAGGACACCAAAACCAAAGTTGTTTATATCGCGCCACTTAAGGCTTTAGTTCGCGAGAGAGTTGATGACTGGAGGGAGAAGTTGCAGAGAAATATTGGTCGACGAATTGTTGAGCTCACTGGCGATGTGACGCCTGATATTAAAGCGATCAATGAAGCGGACGTTATTGTGACCACACCTGAAAAATGGGATGGAGTGAGCAGGAGCTGGAAAACTCGCTCATATGTTCGCGACGTTGGGCTCATAATTATCGATGAAATTCATTTGTTAGGCGAAGATCGCGGCCCTGTTTTAGAAGTGATTGTTTCGCGAACTAACTTTATATGCGCCAATTCGGAACAAAAGTTGCGAATCATTGGATTATCCACAGCTATCGCGAACGCCGAAGATTTAGCGAATTGGCTTAACATCAAGCAGATAGGATTATATAATTTCAAGCCTTCTGTTCGCCCCGTGCCTCTAGAAGTGCACGTACACGGATATCCGGGCAAAAATTATTGCCCGCGTATGGCTTTAATGAATAAACCGACGTATCGCGCAATACTACAGCATTCACCAAAAAAGCCTGTATTAGTGTTCGTATCGTCGAGACGTCAGACTCGTTTGACTGCTCTTGATTTAATCGCATTTTTAGCATCCGATACAACCAGCGATAAATTTCTTCATATGGAAGAAATGGAAATGCGAGCGTTGATCGAGAATGTTAGGGACAGTAATCTAAAGTTAACGCTCGCGTTTGGCATTGGTTTACATCACGCGGGACTTCACGAAAAAGATCGCAGTTTAGTCGAAGAATTGTTTTTGAATCAGAAAATTCAAGTTTTAATCACTACAGCAACACTTGCGTGGGGAGTGAACCTTCCCGCACATGCGGTAATTTATCGAAATTACTATCACTTTTTTGCATAATTACAATATTTTAATCGATTTTATCGATATATTACAGGTTATTATCAAAGGCACGGAATATTTTGACGGGAAATTGCATCGATATGTTGACTTTCCAATCACAGATGTGCTGCAAATGATGGGCAGAGCTGGAAGACCTCAGTACGATATATCTGGAGTTGCGGTCATTCTAGTTCACGATATTAAGAAAGAATTTTATAAAAAATTTCTCTATGAACCATTTCCAGTGGAGTCGAGTTTATTGAACGTATTGCCCGATCACTTGAACGCCGAAATTGTTGCCGGAACTATCAAGAATAAACAAGAAGCGTTAGAATATCTGAACTGGACGTATCTGTTTCGTCGTGTCTTAAAAAACCCGGTTTATTACGGTTTACACAGCAACGAACCGAATGAAGTGAATTTATTTCTGTCATCGTTTATCGACAAGACTCTGCAAGTTTTAGTGGATGACTGTTGCATTGTGATCGAAGATGACGACCGCACCATAAAGGCTACCTTTTTAGGCCGTATTGCCTCTTATTACTACTTGAGTCATTCGACTATTCGCATGTTTCACGAAAGTTTGTCCAGTAATGCTCTCGATTTCGCCAATATATTGGAGATACTTACGAATGCTCATGAATATAATGAGTTACCAGTGCGACATAATGAAGATAATTTGAATGGAGAGTTGGCTAATAAGTGTCCAATTAAAGTGAGTCGCTTATGTTTAGACAGTCCGCACACCAAAGCGAATCTATTACTTCAGGCTCATATGTCTAGACTCGCGCTTCCAGTTGTTGATTATTTGACAGATTTGAAAACTGTAATGGATCAGGCGATACGAGTGATGCAGTCGATGATTGACGTCTCAGCTCAAACTGGTCTGTTGGCAGCTACGCTACGAATTATAACTCTGCAACAGTCGATAATTCAGGCGCGATGGCATTATAACAGTCCATTACTCGCGTTGTCGCACATCGATGAATATAATTTATCAGCGATTCCGTCTGAATATTCATCATGTTTGCCAAAATTGATTTCATTGGCGCTTAAAGGTTATGAGGCATTAGCGTCAGTGCTTCGTTTCGCACTCTCCGATGAATTAGCTATTCAGCAGACTTACGACACACTTTTAAAGTTACCTTTTATTGAGATATCACTAAGCATTTGTATCGCTAACGAAGCTGAGAACAATAATACAATAATCGCAATCGATTTGTCTCAAAAGTTATTAACGCAGCGTATTTGGATCGATGTGGAGCCTAACACCGAATACGCTATTGTGTGCTCGTTTTTACGTCGTGGCGCCAGAAAAGACAACTCGAGAGCGATTGCGCCCAAGTTTCCGAAAATCAAAGATGAAGGATGGCTTCTGGTTTTGGGTGATGTGGAAAAGAAAGAATTAATTTCGCTGAGAAGGCTTGGATTTATTGGGTCCAAATCACGTCATACTAATCATAATCTAATGTTCACCACTCCGTCCACAGCTGGAAGAGTGATATTTACTTTCTATTTTGTTAGCGATTCGTATTTGGGACTCGACCAGCAATACGACATATTTCTTAATGTTAAGGGCAGCTAAACTTTTTGTACAGAAAAAATACATAAAACATTGTGTTGTCTAAAAAAGTGGTTTTTTGCTGTAGAAAAGCCGAACAATTAGTGTTTGACCTTATTTATCGAACCACTTTGATAATAAAGAGATCAATTCTTTGTTATCGATTTTATTTATATTGCATTTGAAAAAAGTTCATATATTGATAAGAGTTCTTTGTTTCTTATTTTTCTAAAGTCGATTAAAAATTGTTATATAATCAAACAAAACGCATAAAAATTCGAGAAATGGCATGAAAAGAAAATAATTGGCAATTATTACGAAATGCCGCAAACACTAGTGAAGTGTTGTGCTGCTGTTGTTGTTGTTGTTGTGTGCGAGCATTTGTATTGTGGTAACTGTTTCTGAATTAAATTATTGAATTATCATCTCTTTTTGTTCAAAAAAGTTTAATGTTTTTTTGTTTACTGCGGCGTAAGTAAAGTTGAACGTAACGTTATATTTAATTTATTTTGTTCTTATTTTCTTGCCAGAGAAAAAAAACCGAATGTTATATATAGTAAACCACATGTTAAATAAGAAGAAAATATTAGAAAAAAGTTGTTAATAATTTATAAACGAAAAAAATAATAAAACAATAAATTTTATTACTTTGCATAAGTTATGAATTCGTAAGTCAAGTCAAGTCTCGTTTAAGTTACAGTAATGGTAACGCATAAATAAGAAAAAAAAGGAAAAGTTTCTCTCCGATATAATATTTCATAGTAAATTAAGTCAAATATATTGTGTTGGATAAACTCATTCAACAACTTTCAAACACTGATTAACTTTCAAAGAGTAAAACTAGTTTTACTACTTTTCATTATTAAGAAATGTTTTTTAAACGCAAAAATGTCACGTTTTATTAACTAAAAGCATGGGTTGATGGCTAAAAAGTTACTTGAAAAAAGCTTTTTTCTTCTTATTTTTAAAGCAAAATAGCTTTCAGTAATCGATACACATTATCAACACACGAGAATGTGTGCTTCAATTATTTTTAGTGATTAACTGTTAA
>JAQIVF010000645.1:0-19636 GCA_034698365.1 Steganacarus magnus
ATTATTTTAAGTGTTTTTAAAAATTATTTACTTAAATATTATGTTAAGTATATGGTAAGTACCGGTATTATCTTTAAATGCATAAAATAAGGTTAATAATGTATTAACGAATGTAAAAGAGTGGCACGTGGTTTGCCTAAGTGACTGCATTAATTTGACTGATTTGCACATCAAATATCTTTTTGTATTCGATAAAGATATCTTCAGTTATTTCCCTGAACTGCACAGACATTGCTAGGAAAATGCAGTTACAAATTATGAAATTGTTGACTCTTAACCTAGTTTTAACTTTAGAATTTTCAGTACCAAATAAATTTGTAACGATACAAACGTTTATACCGGTATATGGTTTTTTTGTTAAAACATTTAAATAAGCTTTCTCTTAATGAAATGTTAGGTCTCTTGAAATTTGAATTATCAAATTTTTATATAAAGTACTGGTATATAAAATAACCTTTATTCGTATATCTAAATTTTGCTGTAAATACTTAATAATTCTCACTTAATCGATAGTATTGGTGTAAAAGTGTCAATATGTAAATATTTGCTTCAAACTCGCGAATAGCGATTAAAAGCAAATTATTTGACATTAAAGATTATTATTACTCACGATTTATTTAAAACTCGAGCACCCAATTAAGACAAATTTATTTATCGCAATGTTTAATTCAATTTTTATGTTTTAAGATCACTCACTCTCTCAAACCTATAAATGGATGGATTAGTTTTAATATTTAAGTATTGTATTACTTAAGTTAAGTGTGGTTTTTGTTTACATTACACTCTATTTTAATCAATCTATTTATGACCAGTTAAAACTCAAGGCCGATATCTGTGGAAACTAATTCACAACATATGCATATATTGATCAACTTTAGTGGTCAACGCTTGAAATTTCTATAAATAGTTAATTTTAATGAAACTGATTGCACACTCGTTAGTAATCAAATGCACACACATTAGTAATTAAGATTTTGTCCAAAATGCAATAGTTTTGCTCCCAATTTCCGTTAACAGAGTCTAATTAATAGATTGAGATTTCACTAAAATTCGTTTTGATAGTAAATTTCAATGTAACACTTTTATCTGCGAAACTAAAACGATTCCAGAATACTAACGATCGTTATATGTACTTAAGGCTCGATTATACGTTATCTATTTGCTTATACTTTATTTACTCGTTAGTATGACCTGTCAAGTAATTTTTATTATTTATACGAATTATAAAGTAAATAATATAAGTAGCGACCTTCGATACCGGTTACAAGACCGGTGTTGACCGATAATGACCGCCGTTTTAAAATATATATATCGGTTAGGTTAACATTAATACCGTTAATTACCGGATTGATTCTTATTTTATAGTTTAATAGGCACATTTATATATTATTTTCCGGTTATATGACCGGTTGTGACCGATATTTAAGATTCTAAACATCCAAATTAATAAAGAAAATTGACTTGACTTTTTTATTTTAATGAAGAAATTTACGAAAAACTTAACTATTAATATATATTTTATTCTAATTGTAATATATGCCTTAAATATTGAAGTTTTTAAAATAAAATTTTATTTTGCCGGTTGAATTGGTTTATTTGACCGCCGATTTTATATATTATTTACCGGTAATGTTATCTCAACCGGTCTTGACCGCCGTTTTAATTTTTATATCGTGACCGGTAATGAAGGACTCTAAATATTAGATAAATGAAAAATGAGAAAAAACAACCAATTAATCAAATATATATATTTTAATTAAATAAATGCTCGGGACATTAGCTGCAAAAATGCATCACTTATAATATTTATAATAATAAATAAGATAAAAAATTTAAGAGATTCAACGAAGTTTTACATTATTTAACAAATCGTTACAATTATACAAAATTTGCTTTAAGTATGAATATATTTATACTGGAATTTTATGTTAACTAAAAACTTTCAAATACAGTCCACTCACTGATCGATCATATATTAGCTCTAAATAAAGTTTAGACAACAAAGTGCGTCATCAGTAATGGCAATGTTAATGACATCTTAATTAAATACTTTGAATAAAATGATGACGCAATTCAATTTATAACTCTCAGCGGATGTTATAACTTTTTAAATATGTTTGCCTGCATTTAAAGTTTCGTCACATATGATATGAATAAGAATGTAAAATCTTCTAAGTATAAGAATATGAGAATTTGTGGCTTATTGTCATGAACTAATTGCAAAAGAAATGCGTCAAAAAGCGTATCAAACAATTGTTTACAACAAACTATTTACAGAATATGTCATAAATATTTAGTAAAATATAGAAAATATTCGATACATATTAAGAGAGTCATAAGTCAGTGACAGGAACTGTTTGTTTAGGCGGCGTTTGCCGAAAGCATTTCATTTCGCTTGTATTGAGCATAATATTTGTTTTACTTTGTCTATGGTTATAATGGCCAAAGTATTGCTGCCAACGTCTGCGTTGCATTTTTTGCTGTCTCCAACGGCAGACTAAGAAGCATGTGATAAAAAACACGGCAATTATTAAAACAGAGATCGCAGAAATTAAAATAGTTAGTTGTGATGACGATGATTGAACTATAGCTTTATTAACTGCACATTTCGGTGCGATTCCACTCCACGAGCCGTTCGCCAAACAAATTACAGTTGAGGTTCCATCAAGAATATAATTTTCGTTGCAATAAAATCTAATTTTAGTAGAAGTCTTATAGTTTAAAGTGTCTTTAGCTGCGGAATTCGTTGCATTATAAAAGCCATGCTGAAAGTCAGCGATCGGCGGGCAATTGATATCATAAGACGGACAGTGAGGCGCACCACGAGACCATCGGCCGTCGTGCAGACATTTAGCTGATGCCACTATCAATTTATTAGTATCGCAGGAATAAATAATTGTATCGTCAGGTTTAAAGTTAGCGCCATTGCGCGGTCGCGGAGGAATGACTCTGATGCCAGAGTGGGGCCGCACCGGTGCCTCGCATGTCACCAGTTCACACTTCGGGAATGTATCGTTAAGATCGCTCAAAGGACTCCACGAGTCGTCTTGCCTACAGTACCGCACTGTGTGTATTGTATTTATTTTGTATCCTTGATCGCAGAGATATTCCGCTTTACTGTCGGTTATTCGCTCTAAATCACTGTAAACAATGCGCCCATTTTCCAACTGATCCAATTCTGGACAGCGCTTCACTATTAACACAATTAAAAAACAATTTTAATTGTTATAAATTATTATTACGAAGATGTATGCTAATTGCGACATAATTTTGATGTTAATCGCGTACTTTAATTGACTTAAAAATAACCATTAAAGAAATAGAGCGGTAAGAAAAGAAATAAAAATATGCGCTGCAATGCTGCACAAGCAAACTTAAATATTACTGTGCAAATTTGCTTTATGGCAGTCATATTTATCTTACTAAAAATATAGCGTTTCAAAAGAAAAATTTGTTGCGAGTAATCTAGCAGTTAATAGTACTTAATAGTAGTAGTGTTTGGGGCAAACAATAAAATGAATGTCACTAACATTGACACAACGGCTTTTCACGATTCCATACGCCGTTCGCTTTGCACGTTAGAAATGGCACACCAATCATACGAAAACCTCTGACACACTCGTAGATCACATTAGTATTGAAGTTAAAATTAGCTGCAACCGTTCGCGTCGAGTTCGCCACTACTCCAGGATCGTTACATTTCACTACTAAAGTGTGCAAACAGAATATATTAGAATTATAATATAATATGGTTTAATGGTTTTCAAGTAAAGTTGAATTCATAATTAATGAGTTTAACACTCTTCGACTGTTTGCGCACAAAAAATGAAAAATCTAATATTTGATGCGTTTTTACGGCGCAGACAGACAGTGGTATGATATAAGGCATCGCTTTCCGGTTTATTATTAACAACAATAATAAACATTAAACATAAATTAATAACTGTCGTAAATGGGTATAAGTTATTGGCACGAATAGACATTACAAATGCAAAAAAGGGATGAGACTTACTTTCGCACTTCAGAGTGTCTGAGTCCCACTGCGGTTGCTTGCGTTCGCCGTACGAACGACACTGGATCTGTTCCATTCCCGACACTTTCTGGTAACCCATAGCGCACGAGTACGTCGCGATTTCGCCCACTTTGAACACATAATGCTTTTGGTTTTGCATTAGATTTGTCTGTGCGTGCATTACGTGCGGAGGATCACCACAAAAGTCTATAATAACATATGCATTATTATTATTAGATTTATAAAGTTATGTGCATTACGCTTACATAATATGACTACATATCATTACACATTTTATGGGAAATTTTATGAGAAAAAAAAACAAATAAATTCTACTACTCATACACCGTTTTTAATATATGCAAACGAAAAAAAATTGGTGGCAAATGTTATACGAGAATACATACAGATATATACAATTTGTAATTTGTTTATTGACCAAAACAATGATAATAACACACATACTGAACTTACTGGCGACGGGAATATAAGCATCAACGACCACAGCAGTGAACAGATCCAAACAAATGGTTGTAATAACCAAAAATGAAACAACAAGTGCTCCACCGATCATATCACGCATAATATTTTCAATAAAACAAAAAAAGCCAACAATACGTAGGCTTTGCCAAAACACAGCTAACACTGCACTGTTGTGTTGATTACTTCACATTAAAACAACAAATGGTCACTCATTGAGCACTAGAATTGATCCGAAATTAAAAGATAATAATAGACACGAACATAATAGAGAATGTATTGAATTGTGTGCTGTAGTCTCGCATAACTCTATAATGACATAACACTGAAATTTGAAATAATATGTCAATAGACTGAACAGAGTATTGACTGCAATACCTGTATTGTACTCAAATGTAATGTTACTAACATTGTTTTGCGCACACATAATGCGCTCAATAGCGTAACGCATAATATGTGGCGCTGCGTACGTCTATACGTCTAATCAAAATAATACAGTAATAAATAGTACAGTATTTGCTACACAGTAGAGTACGAAAAGTTGTCGGGCTCGAGCCTTAACTTTGAAAACTTTGTCGGGCCGGGCTTTCGACTTTAATCATAGAATGCCCGACATTTTTAAAAATTTATCCTAATTGCACTATTTTTAGATAATTTTCATATTTTTTTCTACTTTTAAGTAATTGTAACTTAATAAAGCAACTTATAACAATAACCAAACGCAGTTTTGCTATATATTTGTTGATAGTTCAAATTTAATTGAAATTCATGTCGTTATAAGTAATAAATACTCGTAATAATGTCGTAATATTGAAATTGGGTCGGGTTTTGAGTTTTTAAAATTGGTGGGCTCTTTTCGGGCTCGAGCTTGAGGGTGTCGGGCCCACATTGGGCTCGGGCCTTAATTTTTTAAGATTTCGGACTCTACTACAAAGGAGGCAAATACCAAATCGTTTCGCTCACGAGTTAACAAAGTAACATTACTTTTTAATTACGAATCGTAGAATCTATGTTTTTATAATTACTTCAAAAATTAAAATAAATTTGCCTAATTGGAGAAATCTCGCTAAAATATTCTAACTTAATATCGATATGGTAATTAAAAATTTCGCGTATCCATTACAAAATAAACTAACACATAATTGTGAAATCATTAATTACAAATTTTAATCGAATTAACTTCTAGTTTTTAGTGCTGTCCATATTGCTAATGCAAAAAAATGCGAGAATTGTCACGATTGTTGCGACCAATGATATATAACGACAGATTAGTATTTCACTTCAATAATTTTGTGCAAATATTTTGATAATTTAACATAAAAATAGATCTTTTAATTATTAAAAATGCAATTATTATTTTTAAATTAATATATGAATACAAATAAATGTTTAATATTATTTTTTAAAATAATTATCCAGTATTTTTAACTTTTGTTTACAGTTTGTAACCATATTTATCTCACTAACAAATTACACGTTTTAAAATTATTTGTACTGTATAAACATAACACATTATTATTTGTAAATTGGTTTATATATATATATATGTATATTTTTACCCATTAATTTTATCATTGTTACACTTTTACAACTGGTATAAACATTAAATTAAGTTAATTTTTAAAGATTAACAAATATTAATTGTAATGTACAAAAGGTTTCAAAATTCTTGAAAAGATTATTTTGAAATAACTTTAATCTTATACTTTAAAATAATTTAATTCTTTATTCTTTTCATTTAATCGAATCACTCCAATTGAGTTTATTAAGAGACACGAGTAAAAATTTTTTTAGCTCACATTAATAAAGAGCTTTAAGAAATTCGAGACGTCCTAAGGAATAACTTATGTCCAAAGAGGACTTAACCCATATGAAAATTAATGTTTGAAGTTAGATATTTAATCTCAATTACTTTTAACCCATACATATATGATTTAATAAAAGGAAGCGAGTGATCGCAGAAACTAAAGAGTAATTAATTTTCAAAAGAAGCGGATTAGAACGTTCGTTAAGTGCAATTATTTAAATTCAATTATGATATTTTACCAGTTTTAAGTCGTAATATTTACAAATCTAATTCGGATTTAATGTTCATAATATCAGTTATTACTTTCAGTCTGAATTATTATTACTTATGAATCAGTTATTACTATTCATCTGAATGAAAATAAGTGCGCATAAGTTTTTAAAATAAATACTGAGTTCGAACTTTTTAACTCATTTTTAGAGAAATATTTTAATTTAACAAAATAAATAGAATAAATGATTGTAGATACTGTATAAAGCTTTTAAAATAAATATCTCAATTCCATCTAACGTTAAAAAGCTAAATAAATAAATAAATCAAAATAAACTATTGCTATTAAAATTCATTACATAATTCACCATTAGATCAAATAACGAGAGTTCATGATTAACACACAAAACTGTGATTCAAGTATAATTTCAAACCCTTTAACAATTTAAAAAATATTGGGTTATTTTTATAAAAATAATTGGTATATGATTCTAATAACTACGTATTGTTGCATTAAAAAAACAGTTTTGTGTTCTTATTATTGAAAAAAGAGTTCGTGTAAAGCGATCATAAGTTACATGAAGTTAAACATCTAGCATGCAATAATGCCTATATAATCTTTATTGAACAATATGTTCATCTTTTTTTATTGCTAACCTTTATTATAATGCAATAAAAAGTAAATTGTGGTCACTTTACACAAAATAGTCATCTGATATTTTGGCGAGATTTAGTTATCAGTCTTTGGATAAAAAAAGCTATCCTTACAGGAAGATTTGAGTTTACAGTCAAAAGGTTCCAAAGAATCGGATTTATAACAAATGCGTATATCTGTTAACACGGTTTTACCTTTTTGTTTAGCACAGTTAATCTGAACGGTATGCTTCAATTTGGCGTTAAAAACATTCTCAAAACTGGTTATATTATACATTAAATCATTACTCGGTGTTATGTTATTCTCTTCTAACCATTGACCGATTGGTAAATCTCTGTACAAACCGATTGTGTAATTAAAATAATCGAATTGACGAGTCTTAGTGCAGGTTCCGTGTCGACTCCACTCGTGAGCCCAAAGCGAGTCATAACCCATATTCTCCTCAAGATTAGTCCAGTCTGACGTTAATTCGCTAACAATCGCATTCAATTGTTTAACATTAAACTTTTGGTCAGAACAGCAATATTGAGGCCATTTGCCGCTATTATTCTGTGGCCATCGGCCATGAATTAGCCATTTATTGTCGTGTTTAGCGCACGTATTTTCGTTACATATGGTTGCCGGCCATCGAAGTACTAATAAGTAATAATCAAAATTGTAATCAAGCGAACATTTATCGGTTTTTGGCCCAAATTTGGGGGACGTTATGGGAGGACTGCTGCTACCAATAATAATTGTTACGACTATGAACAGCAAAACAAACCCCAAACCAACGATTAGCACGCGATACAGGAATCTATTTCTTTGCTGGTGACGAACCGCGTGCTCCTTTTCGATGAGTATAAATTCGTGTTCAGACATCAATAATTATAAAACTTAATTCGTATATTAGTATATTAAATAAAATCTCAAGCGATAATAGACTAGATGTTGCAATTCATAGACAGCTGCGTTGGTTGCATATGTGGCGCTGGCATCAAACCAACACCAATTTAAAACTCTATAGACTACTGTTACAGTATAACAGTGTAGACTCTAATAGTCTTAGTTATTTGGCATGAGCTCAAGCTTTAAATGTTAAAAGTTTTGATAATAAAACAATTTTCGCAATTTAGATGTCTCTGCACGTATCGTTATATTTGTATTGCATGCTAAATATAGCGAACGATGAGATATATTTTGTGAGGCCGTTTGCCTTGAATGAGGAGAAGTTTAGTTTGAGTTGAGTGTGTCTGTTGAAAGTTTTGCAAAGCAAAAGAAAAGAGAGATTTGAGAGAAGAGAAGGGAGAAGAGAAGTTTGAGTGCCGTAAAGAAGCGGTAGAGAGATATGTAGAATGAAAGATAGGGTGAGATGAGAGAGAAGAGAGATCTGATGCGAATGATGTGATATCAGAGAATGCTATGCTCACACAATTTGCGTTAACTCTTAAAGCGTTTAACGTTTTACATCAAATGATTTTTCGCCAAAGAGGTTCTCTTCCTCTTACGATTCAGTGGTACAAGTATTATAGTAGCAGTTGTTAGACCAAACCATACAAAGTGAACATTCGCAGTGAATATGCAGTCATTCACACTCAACAAAGTGTTCTCCTTGTTGTTCAATAACTGTTTTAAAAGTATTACAGTTTTCTGTGTTCAAATAGTGTGCAAATAGAAAGAAGTTATTTCGCAAAAAATAATTAAAACTCAAAATATGCATTCGCTGATGATATGCATTACTAAAAGATTCCTCTAAACAACTAATAATATATTATTATCATTTCATTACTTTATTTGGCTATTGTTTGCGAACAAAATGTGTGTATGTGTGTGTAACAAGTTTTTGCAAAAATCGTAATTCAAACTGTTTTTTTTTACTGAAGAGTAAAAAAATTAAAAAAAATTCTTTTTTGCTGTTTGTTATGGATCTGCGAATTACAATAAAGTTTTTGCAAACAAGAAAACAAAATACATTTGAAACAACAGACGCGAAAGTTTTCCTAAATTAATTTATTATTATTATAATTATTGTTATTTACTTCTTCTCATTAATTATTATAATTTATAATAGTTTTTTTTAATAATAATATGATAAATGGTGCGTTCGGTTGATTCTTCAATGATTATGATTAGTGCTTCGACGACAGTGTTAATTGTTTGTATGCGATTGAATGTAGTATTGCATGTGCTTCTGCATCATTCATGACATAATGCACTTTTATCATCACCAATGGAGTGATACGACCATACATTCCATTCTCATTTACGCAATAAGTATCGCTTTAATGGTAACATCAATAGTACATATTAGTAATACTTCTGATTTCAGTACAAATGCATCAATTTTCGGTCCAAATCGTCGGATGGGTAAGCGATATATAAAAAACAACTTCTATTATTAACATTAAACCACTTCCTATTTTCATGTCTGATTAATTGTCACATTAGTCAAAGTCACCAAAACGTTGCTTGTTTTGATTTTTTTCTTTTGCATTCTGCACTTCAAAAAATTTAATTTATTTCCGAAAAGGTTTTTTTTTATAATATTAGTATAACCACATGTGTTTTCGTGTTTATTTAACACATGGATTTCCTACAAGTGTAGGAATACGGAAATAGAGATAATCGAGATGTTTGTTGTTATTCGAGATGTGGTGCGAAATACGATGCTTTTATGCCGCAGTTTGCCATTGCATGTATTATTTTTTTAGCATAAAAAAGAGCAAAAATAAAACACCCCATGAATATAATGTTATAATGCCTAATATTTTTAAGCTTTACGACTTCGTTCTTTTCACTGTGCGTTAACTCTTTTTTATACGTGTTTAGTGCATGTTTGATGCGTTTGTGTCTCGTTTGTTATTTGAGTGAGACGTTCTTTGACCCGAACTGGCAAATAGTATATTCCAAGTGAATCTATAGTAGACTTGTTAGTTTATGTTACTACTACTGCTGCTGCTGCTGCTGCACAGTAAGTAAGTAATTAAATAATTGAATTCACTTAATGACCCCCAGGACATATCTTATACGTAATTTTAATTAATTGTTTCACAACACATTAAATTAAATGTAGTCACGATTTTGAGATAATTTTTTCTCCCCAAAAAACTTTTACCTAATTTTCTCTCCGAATATATCGTATATCATATGCTATCATCTAATTTTTATATCAAATGCAATAAATTATGACAAAAAATGCTTCATAAGTAAATTTTTATTTTTCTAAATATTTTGGAATATATAAAAAAATTGGTTTAAATGGTGAACGTTTAAAGAGCACTACTAATCACATATCAATAGCAGTAACAATTAGTTAGTAACAGTTTGAGGCAATTAGTTGACTAACTTGCATAGATAAGCACGTATGCGTCTGCCTTTGCTTACACACACACATATATATATTATTGTATATAACATATATAAGTAATATATCTATATATAAGTTATATAACAGTGCATAGTGTGTATACCACGTATAGTTTTCAGCAATTTTTCGGCTCGCAATGTAAACATGCATATGGGGCGGCATTTCATTTTTACCCCAAACATGCATTCTAACGACAGACAATCATTAAAAGAGTCTTGTATGATATGAAACAGGGCTCATCTTCTCTCTCGTTTTGCGTATGCTGTGGCTGTGCACTGAAACGATGCATCCCTTCAAATAACTCTTTACTACGGCATGTCTCACAGTCTCCAAAATTACTATAACCAATGTTTCAATGCTCCCTTCCGTGTTTGATAATTCAGCAGTTTTTCCCAATCTTAATAAGTATGATATATCTGCTGTGTGTGTGTGTGTGTTATTGCCTTTTCTTAATAAATAATAATACTATGCATAATAGCAGCAAAATATTTCCCTTTTTATGTAATATTTATTATTTTCACTGATTATTAGTATTGCCCCAACGAAAAAAGTTTTATGTTATCGCATTATAATTGCAAAGTATTTCATTTCGAACCGATAATCGAGGTTAGGAATTGTATAAAATATTATTGCGAATGCATTTAACTTTTAAGTCACGGATAGCTTCGGATCGAAACGATTCTTCTTGCCGTAGCGAACAAAAAATTATATTGAACTCATCATAACTTTAATTCTGTGTAACGTGTTTTTATAATGATTACCCTGATATTATTCCTCCCTTTGTCCTTGTCTTTGGATAAAAGATGCCAGAATGCATAACAAGATAAGATAAGATAGATATATAAGTACAAAATACACGAAAAATTACTATAAAATAATTACATAAATGTGTGAGGTTTTTAATATCAATTCGATGTCATTGATGAGGTGAAACAGTTCTATTCGTGCAATGTTTTCTTAAGGAAATTTCTTTGTGTCGAAATACTGTACACAACAACACAACAGATAATTTTCTACAGTAGTTTTTTTGGTTTTTCTTTAATACTCTGTTTAGTATAAAATTTACTGGTATTGTGCAGTTGACGTCAGCCTTGCCATGAAATGTCTTATTCGAAAAAAAAGTTAATACAAATTTTATTGCTTTTTTATACCTCAATATTGCTTTTTCTATTTATTTTTTATTTGAATTATTATCGAAGATTTGCATTTCTATTGCATTTTAAATCATATTTTTCCTCCATATAACCACTGGTTTTTATTATCAATTCATTGATTCTTAAATAAATAGATAGTACTGGCGCACAACACAGAGACAGAGTACAGTAAATGCTAAACACAGTCATACAGTAAATAATTACCATATACAGTATGTAAACGATAATCATCGCGCAAATATTTTCGAACTCGAACTTGTATTAAAGAAAAATAAATAATTTTTTTTGTGTGTGGAATAATACTTTATCGAAATCCTTGTAAACTAATTGTTTCACATAAAAGCGATGAATGTACAAAAAAAATTTGCTGTCAGTTGGCAGCAAAAAAAATAGCGGTTGCGTTGCGTGACACGTAACACTTTATATCATACTCATGTCTGTTTATCAAATCAATTCACAGTTTATTTTTGTGTTTGTAACCAAAAGTTTTAACGGGAAAGCAAAGCCGCTGTTGCTGTTAAAGCTAAACTCAAGCCACAAACGAGAAAAGAAAAAAAGCATCTGTGAATTATGATACTATGCCATAATTAGTTGCCCAATAATTCTAAGTGCGAACAAGTTTACAACACTTTTACACAAATCAAATCTCTGGTGACCTCAATAAAGATTTCACTCTCTTTCATAATTATTTGCGTTAAAAATTTATTATTCTTTTGTTTTGATCTCCATTAGTGGATAATGATTTAAGCGATAATTCGCGTGTAAACCGAGAAAAGCCGATAGAGAGCTACTATAAGAGAGTTCGGCGCTCCTATTCGTTCGAGAGACACATCGAGGTAATGGTTGTGGCCGACTCTAAGATGCGCCACTATCACGGAGATAATCTGCGCCACTATATTCTCACACTAATGGCTACCGTAAGTAATATATATTCGTCAAATTTATTTTTTTCAATAACAAAAAAAAGTGCCGACAAGTGAAATGACTGTTAATAGCATATTATTTTCATTCATCGCGTTTAATGGTTTTTCTGCGAAACTACGCTAGAAATTCCTTCTATCTTTTACTTTTATATTTTTTTAACGTTAGGAGAAAATAAGAATGAAAATAAAGGTTAAAGTTTTTACAAAATAATGCCTAAAGATATTGCGTTAATAGCATTTTCAAGCAATTTAAGATTTTAGAAGCGCTCTGAGGCTTCCATAAAATGTATTTACTTCAAGGATTTTCTGTTTTAGCGATTCTTTTACAACATTTACGGTACTGTATTACTACATTAGATGATATTATTATTTCCCATTTTTGAAATTACTATTTTCCTTTAAAACATCGTAAAACAATAGCATTGTTCAGTGAAGTATATTTTAAATAAATCTTTTACAAATTATCTGTTAAGTTCGTTAACGATTTTAAAAGTTTTATTTTATTCAAACACTTAGCAGTTTCGTGATTACGATCGTCATCTAGTTTTAGGGAAATAGCTTTTGGAGAACGCATTAATTGATGCAATTTGTTGCTATTAGAAAATATATTGTCTGTATATCTGAAATCTAATGAATATTTTATATACTGTCCTTACATGTAAATTTACTGTCAGTTTATCTAAAGGTTTCTAAATAAAATCTGCTCGTTAATGAATACTGGTTTAATTACAGACCATAAAGCGAGATAAAAGAAGCGAACAGAAAAAAAATTAATTTCCTGCATATATTTTTATGGGATAAGACTTGTCTCAATTAAAAAATTTGTTAATCCATCACTTTTGTAATAAAGTGATATAACGTGGAGCATATTTTACTGATAGCTTAGACAATATGCAATAACTGGTTCTGTTAAAAGCTTAATGCCTAATTATTTTTATTTAATAATTGAAGAAATGCTCTCAACACACTTTTATGAATTTTATTATGATAAAACGCTATTAATACTTGACTCTATTTTTCGTCTTATACTTTGTAAGACCTCTTGTAAATTGACAACAGCCACACCTCAAGAAGCTCCAAAAATTTGTGGGAAAATAAAAAATTAAATAAATTTTTACAGTATGAGCTAAACTACTTCCTATGGTTACTTAAGGTTCCTTATTCATACATAAGTTGAAGCCTACATAAAATTTACAACTATTTTTAAAATACTTTATTACCACATTCTAACGGATATATTTTAAAAGGTGTATTTCCCAAAATATAATTGAATTGGTTTCTCGTAGAACGTCTAAACTTTTTGCAGTGAAAATATATCTCACTACTATTTTACTTTACCATAATTTACGAGTGCGAAAAAAATACAAACTGACACTGAAGACAAACTCGCACTTAAAATTATATTCAAAATGCAATTTATCGCGTTGTTTTAGTTTATATTATTAGAAAGTTAAGACAGTATGAAAGCTTAATCGTTTCCACTGTACACACACAGGTCGCACGTATATATAAAGATGCGAGCATTGGAAACTCCATTAACATCGCAATCGTCAAGTTAACAGTAATGGATAAGGAAGAGGTAAAAATATGCGCGTAAAATGCATTATTTATTACTACCATAAGCATAACTCATCAAAATAAGCTGATAATAAGCATTTTTTGATGAAATCTAGCGTTCAGTTTTTTTAGTTTCTTTATTTTCTAAAGTTATCTTAACTTTATTAGCGCATGCAATATACAGTAAATGATGCAACAGAGCATTAATTTTTTATTTTTCTAAATTAGTTTATTATCCAATCTCTTTATTAGGAAAGAGATCTTATTTTTGCGTCGGCATCGAAAACCCTTCGCCACTTCTGCCGGTGGCAGCACATTCACAATCACGCTGACGATAGTCATCCCAGTCATTACGACACTGCCATTTTACTGACGCGAGAAGACTTGTGCCGAATGCCAAAGACCTGCGACACGTTAGGCTTAGCTCAATCCGGACAGATATGCGAATCGAGCGCTAGTTGTGCTGTTATTGAAGATAATGGATTGAGCGCTGCGTTCACTATAGCACATGAATTGGGACATGTGTACGTTAACTGTTTAACTAACCGAACCCAACTATAAGCTAAAATCACTTTCTATTTGCATTTTTGTTTTTTTGTTTTTTCTTTGTTTTTTCTTTGTTTTTTCTTTGTTTTTTCTTTGTTTTTCTTGTTTTGCTTGTTTTTTCTCTACTGAATTACTCTTTCTCATGTATACACTTAGCATACACTTATGCAAATAAGTAAACATTATAATAAAGACTAACTTCGACTGTGTTTACTAAAACAATTTTATTATGCAAGTTTGTTACAACTTGTGAGAGTGTTGTGAACACACATTTGATGCATACATCGACTTATATTAACTGATTGGTACTTTTAGCTTAAGTATTCCGCACGACGACGATGACAAATGTATGCGATTTCGCGAAGAGGGACAGCGGCATCACATAATGGCTCGTATGCTTGATTACAATAGTCATCCGTGGACGTGGTCTTCGTGTTCGCGTCATTATATCACTGACTTTCTTGAGTATGTTTGCTTTCGACTGCTGCAGCAGTTAATGAAGTTTTAATTAATGTATAATTGACTATTTAATTGATTTTGATTTCTGAGTGGAGGCAACGGAGACTGTTTGCTGGACAAACCGTCACAGAATCTCATAAACGATTTGATCCAATCGACACATACTGGTCGCAGCACCACTTCACACATAGCAGAACTTCTACAGCCCGGAGAGTTGTTTGATATGGACCTGCAGTGCGAACTTGTCTTTGGGCCATATTCTAAAATATGCCCTTATATGCCAGCATGCAAGAGGTTGTGGTGTACTATTAGCAGAGATGGTGGAGGTTGTCGTACGCAACACATGCCTTGGGCTAACGGTACTCCTTGTGCTCAAAATAAATGGTGCCAACAGGGAGAATGTGTAGCTATTAAGAGGTCTGAATCTCATCCGATTGATGGCCAATGGGGCCCATGGACTAGTTTTAGTCAATGCTCGCTCAGCTGTGGCGGAGGAATACAAAGATCTTTTCGCGAATGCGATCAACCAAAGTAAGTAAATTAAAGTGCATTAACATTAGTCTGTCTGTCACTCAATTTTTTGTTTATTATACTTTAGGCCACAAAACTACGGAAACTACTGCATCGGTCATCGCGTGCGATACCGCTCTTGTAATACTCATATGTGTTCTCCGACAACGACTGACATTCGCGAAGAACAGTGTTCAGCATTTAATGGGCAAACTTTCAACATAAATGGATTGCCAGCAAATGTGAAATGGACTCCTCATTATACAGGCAGTATGTTTATGTATACTAGTTTTTGTTGTTTAGGTCACGGTTTGTCGGTTTCGTTCTGGCAGTGATCGAACACCAAACCCATTTCAACTACTTATTAAGTCTACTTTAACAAAGTATAAATGTTTTATTCTTAGCAAATGTGTTCTGTGGTAATCTTTAGATGAGTGCGACAGTCCTATAACAAACGTGTTTTGAATATATAGATATATTAAGTTAAATAATTACAGCCACTGAATCAAACACATACATATACACACACACACACAACTCAAAACTTTAAACTAAAAACACTCACAGATTAAATATAAGTTGATATCAAAAAAGATGTTTATCGCGCAATTTTTTTGCAGTTAGCAAACGAAACTCGTGTAAACTATACTGCAATGTTATGGGAACCGGTGCTTATTATTTATTGAAGCAAAAAGTGATTGATGGCACTCCTTGTGCGCCCGATTCTTACGACATTTGCGTTAACGGAAAGTGTATGGTAGGTGTCGTATTACGGAACAAATAGCAAATCAAGCATGAAAAATAAGATTTGACCATAAATCACAGATTAACATATTAACAGATTTCAATATTTTACGGTTTAGAGTGCAGGTTGTGATCACATATTAGGAAGTCAAGCGAAGCCAGACAACTGTGGTGTTTGCGGAGGCGATAATTCTACGTGCAAAATCATATCTGGCCATTTGCATCGAGTCAGATACGGGTATAACCTTGTAGTTGTAGTTCCAATTGGGGCCACCAATCTTGATATCAGACAATACGGGTCATCGAGTACTGATGACAATTATTTGGCTTTGCGTTCATACGATACCAGTTATATACTGAATGGGTTGGTAGCACTTCTTATTAGTATATGTACTAACCATTACAGTAATTGCTATCTATTGCTCTAAACACCACATAACTCGACCAAATCAAATCCATTTCAACCTTTTTGAATGTATAATTTATTTTAAATATTTAAACTATAAGTTCTGTTATCTCCGAAAAAAAATTTGACTTAACGTAGTTTAAATATTTTTTAAAACTAACTTATTATCATTTTCGCCCACTGTATTTGCGAATAGATTAAAACCACTCAAAATAAGCTTATAATACAATATTTATTAGCTTTATCTCTGTTTCTTTTTATTTTAAAAAATTAAATTAGACGACCAAATAAAGTTTGAACTTTTTTGTATTTACTAAATAAATGATTAAATAAATTAAGATAGCAAGAAATTTTCATATATATAAAAAAAATTTATGCGCTCATAAAAGCTTTTTCCCTCGAGTTTGGACATTATCTATAGTTATCTTATCGTCACTCACCAGTTTGAAGCTCTCACAGGGTTTAAGCACATCATTATTTTTGTTTTTAATGCCATACTCGCAGAAGATATTTCTGCAATACAAATAAAAATATATATCTTTATAATATGAACTTCAAATGCATTTCTGTCAAATCGATAGGTCCTAAAAATATTTTTTCATGCGAATTAATGGGCACTGAAATCGGCAGATATGAGCAGTAAAGTAAAGTAAAGTTAACGTCAAACATATCAATAGAACCATAAAAGAAATAAAAAGACAGGAATATATCAATATTATATGACTATTGTAGACATTTACTGAGTTATTACTGTATTGATGCTTAGAGGGAAGCAGCCTAAGCATACTTAAAATCTCAAGTAATACAACACTAACAAAAAAATTTTAAAACATTCTTTTTTTATTATTTTTTTCCATCACCTAATTAAAGAAATTTCCAAATTTCTTTTTAAATTTCCGAAATCTTTATCTAAATGATTATTTAATAGAATTCTCAAAAATCGTTAAAAAAATCAATTAAAATACTCATCGCATTTTTCTTTCTCTTCTCTCCTTCAAAAAATGATAACTTTTTTTTCATTAATTTTTGTTTGGTTGCATCTAATAAATAGTTAGATAAATTTAGCGTATGTACTAAATACTATAATTATATTTAGTATCAGAATGCGAACTTTTCCTTGACAAATAAATCGTTTTTTTTCTTCTTCTGCACACTGTTATTCAAATAACAAAACGTATTATTAACTATAAATTATTACTTTGTAGCATTTTGTTGCTTTAAAGCCCTTAATTCTGTTTCCCTTTTCGGGATATAGTAGTTTTAAAAATTATTATGACTTCATATTATCGCGTGAAGTTGTTAAAGGAATTTTTTAAAACAATATTACGTTGAGATAAATTATTAAGTTATAAAAGAGACGCTCATTTATTAAGTGACATTAACGCACATAAGTCACATTCTTTGTATTTTAGTTTTATTATTTAAAAAGTCTTGTAATTAATAGGTTTTTACAGCGGTGTTCGAGCTTTAACAGCCAATTTAGTTAATTGCTAATTAAAATAAAAATCTTGGGTTTCATGCCTGAAATTGTTGCTATGAATGTTTGCCAGTTGTTGCGCATTTTGATAATGATCTCTCGCTGCCTATGGTGTGAAACGCGAACACATCACCCTTTCTCTCACTTTGTTTCGTAGTAACTGTTAGATTCACTTTCCAACTGATTTTATGGATTATTTATTTGTAACGGTTTTGAATTCTGAAACTTAATAGTTTTATTTTTTTGTTTAATTTTATTTTAATCCGTAGAAGTCATGCCACTGCATAATATGTAAATTAAAAAATTTTTATGCGTAAGAAATTTGAATAATCTATGATTTACAGGAGTTTAGAAAACGTCATATTCTAAGCTTATGAGTTATTTTCGAAAAAAAAGATAGTAATTTAAAGAATTATTACACGATCTATTATACGAACCAAACATAATTTGGCAAAATTGAAATATGATTAAATGATGATCTTTTTTTTCATTTTCTTTTCCTAAATTTGATTTTAATAACGGTATTATCAGTATTTCCATTTAATAACAGGATTTGAATTTATAAAACTACTGAATTAAAGATCAATTTTTATTTGAATACAAACACAATAACCGGTTTTTCCAACCAAATTATGCATTTTTTTCACTGAACGTTGACTAAAATTTACGCCATGCATACATTAAACTGAGTTTGTTGGGTCGGGTTTTTATAGATAAACTATAAATCTCGTGTTAGCGTGGGTTAACTTTAATTGAAGTCTCGGAATTATATGCACGAATTATAGTCGTTGTCTCCTATTAATTCTTTTGAGAAACTTTTAATTTTTTTTGATTGTAATTTTGTCGTAAAATATTATTACAATAAATTTAACTCATAAATAATGTATGTGTAACGCGTTAAATCCATTAATAACTTAAATATATCAAAGTTAATATTAAAAATTTTAATATCTGTCAGAAAGTATGTTCTTATTCTTTTATTTATATATATAAAAGAAACGAGGAATTTATCATAAAAACTAAGAATTTAAATAAATTTAAACTGATTCTCATTAATAAATTTAGAAAGAGATGAGGTGTGAGGTCAAAAATAGTGCGTATTTTCTGCTATAAGTATTGCAAAGCTATTTTAGCGTTTACGTTGTAAATATAGAAATTTGCAAAAAATTCCAATCAATTCTCTAAAATATAATTCTAACAATGCATAAAATAGGAGATAAACTCGCTTATGTGCAAGTTTTTAGTTTTATTTTCAACCTGAAAACGAAGCAGTTGTCTGGTGTATATTTATAAATGTTAACATCAGTTAATACTTGTTGGGTTAACGCTAGAATACTTAAGTATTTTTTT
>JAQIVF010000646.1:0-19631 GCA_034698365.1 Steganacarus magnus
AAATATAAGCGAAGAAATAAAAAAATATAAATAAATATTTTGGCAGTTTTTAGTAAATATAATATTACATATTTTGGTCTAAGAAAACAAAATATATTCCGTGCTTTACTAATAACTATTTTTTATTGTATTAAGTATTAAGAAAACACTTCACTTCTGTTTTGACTGCAGTTGTGAAGTCGCTTATATATCTATTTTAATAAACAGTTGCTTGCGAACGCGTGTCGCGCTGTAAGTGTCGCGTTACCGACCAGACCCGCAGGTTTGGCGCAATAGTGGGTTTGGGCGGTATCATATATTTAATTAAACTAATAAAATTAAACACTGAAAAAAATTATTAACTTATTTAGAAAATTCATGAAAATTTAATTTATTTTCATTAAAATAAATTAAGTGAGCTGTGCTGAAATCTGAGCTTAACTATGTGCTTAACTTAAACTGATTTTTTCAAACATCTTAAACGCTAAAATCTGACCTGAACTTCAGCTCGAGATTAAGTTCAAGCTGAGCTTTTTTCATTTTTATAAACGAAACATAGTACACGTAAATAAATAATTAGATAAACAAGAGATCGACAAACTGTAAAAGATAAGGAACTGCCAACTTCTGCAGTAAATTTTTTTAATCAACTTTTCTGGAAAAAAATCACGGCTAACCAAGGAAAGGACTTTGCCTCACTGGGGTCTCAACCAAATTGAATTTCTAGTTTCTGGTGAAATTTTCATTATCGTTTAAAAGTGATAAAAAATTAAATGATTCCCCAAATTTTTCTATATGTTTTGAGTGCCCCCTATAAATAGTATATCGCCCAGCACTGGTTAGAGATAAATCTAGCATTCAAGTTCACAGTCAGAACTTTTTGTTAAATTTTTCTACACTTTACAGTAAGACGAATAAATTAATAAAATGATTCTGTTCTTTCTTTATGCGCTTCCATTAATATTATTCAATAATAAAGAGGTAACACAATTAAAAGTAAGTAAATTTACATAAATAATTAGCAATATTTAGTGTAAATATTATATTATAACTTCTAAGTAGATATATATGCAAATAATCAGTATTGTCTGTAATCGTTCCAATTAACGCTTATTATAAATACAAGTTTGATTTTATTCACTGCTCTTATTTGACCTATTATTTTGATGGTGCTTCAGGTTTTTGACATTAACTGTTTTGATCGGACAGTTTATTTAACAAAAAATCCATCTTAACTATTATATAATAAAATGAATTCTATCAAATTGTCAATCCATATTAAACCCGTGAAGTACCGCACAAACTATAGTCAGTTTCGGAACCCTTTGATATTCATTTATTATGAGCTTTTCGTGTTTTGTTTTTAGTATTAGTTAGTATCAGACATAGTGGCGCCATTCACAACGTCTTGATGTGTGGTTGAAAATTACAAATTTCATTTATTAAACTATAATAATTAATAAAAGTTATTATAAATTTCAGTCATGTGGTAACTCCTGATTACAAGAGTCAAATTCTGTGCAGCGTTTCGATTATGATGTTTCGAAGACTGCATTGTAAGTAAATATTTGAAATAATGATTACTCTTAATTTATGTCCGTTTAGGAACGCTCCCAAACTGTTTGAAAATTATGGCACTCCTCCTCGTCTTCACTTATATGAGAATAGATTCAAAAGTTCTAATAAATGATACTTTCGTAATTTAATTTGTTTGTAAAATTTTAAAAAATTAGTTGTTCGCAGTGATAAAACGTTATCCAATTCTAACTTATATCTCCGAACTTATATACCTAAATATCAATAACACTTATGTATAACACTTAGAATAATAGAATTTATATTTATTATTCTTATTCAATTTTATAATGTAATGCAATGTCATATATTTTTAACACATAGTTTATTATAGAATTTTTTATTAATTTGTCTGTAAATTTTTAATTATATAATATTTGTCTCATAACGCATGAAAGTATATATTTAAACACTAATGAGATGTGTACTTGAAGATTATTATGAGATGTGTTATTAAATAAATATATTTCAATATTATCAATAATTATATGCAATAATTAATCAACAAAACTTCATTCAATTGACATATCGGTTTGATTTTAGAGCCAATAGACTTCTCTATAGTATTAACTTAATACTATTAAGTATTGCATGATTTCAAGAACCTCACAATATATAAAACCTTAATATTATACTACATTTTAATTTTCGTATTTCTTTTTAATTATCAGGTTTTAAAGCTTTAAACTCATTAGAATATCGACTTGTCATGCTTATTATTACATGTTATTCACTAATTTTATGGTTCGGTTTAGGTTTCAGCGTAATTTTAGTGCTAACCAATGGTAGCTTTATTACATAAATTCCAAAAAAAAACATTCCAATCCTTAATTATATTTAGTAAATAATATATTGATTTTTTTGAGTAAAAATTGGGAGACTTCATAATATATTTTAATATAGCAATTAATAGCAATTAAATTTCGATTTTGGTGATTAGGAACTCGCACCCCTCCCTAATTACTTATATCAAGTTTTCATCTCCTACTGAAATAAATTAATCTTAAATGACTTTTATTATGATTGATTATTGTGATTGCTAAAAATACTGATTAAATATTGATTGTCACACAATTCTTTATTGGATCAAAACACATTTAACTGAGTTATGACTTTTTAGGGTTATGTACAAAAATTTAGTTGAGTAATAATTAAATAATTATCACTAAAATTGTTGGCATTTCTGTTAAATCAATTTTTCGGTGTAGTAAATGCTAATTTATTCAAACTTCTAATTAAAGTGTTGTGCTGTAAATAATTATATAGAATTTACTTAATTTTGTAATAAATATTCAGCACTTTATTTCTATAATAAATAATAATTTCGGTAATTTAATCGTTAGGTTCTGCTTATTTCTATAGATATGAAAATCACTAATTTTAATTATTGGTTTGTTTATATTGAATTTTGTTTATTAAGACAGTATAAAACATTAATGAATATTTTTTAAGTGATACAATCTTATAAACAAATACGGCATATTAAGCAGCTATAATGATCTTATTTGCGAAAGAAGTAACGGTAAAGAAAATATTAAAGCGTTTCGCAAGAAGACTGAGTGCAAAAGTGGTCATTAGCCTTAGTGTGCGTTTAGAACAAATACACATTGACCTTATTATATGTAGTTGCGAGTCTGACCAACATTCAACATTGAGAGGCATTGACCTTAAAATATACATTAGGATACACGCAAAAACTGAGTCAATAAGCTATGGATGAGACTTCAATGAGCTATGTTCGCAATTCAAACACACAATGAACAGCATTCAAACAATTAACTGATTGTTAAAAGTTTATATGTGTTGGAACGATGTTCATTGAAATACAAATTATTTTCGATTTAATGGGTTGTGCACAACAGTATGGATAAGAAAAAAAAATTCTATAACAAGAAAAATTTTCAGCGTTCATACTCGCGTACGAGTCTTAATGCACACATGATTAAGGCTTGAAAGGAAATGAAAAGTTTTTAGAAACTAAATAACTAGTGAACTGTGTTGAGAGATTATTTAAAGTTTTTTTTATATTGTTGTGGTGTGTGTTTCAGCGTAAATGTGTTGTTCACTAGCACTCACTATCAACACTCATTCAAAATATTATTGAGAATTAACCGTTGTATTGATCAGTAAGTAAATTTAACTCGATATTCAATATTTAGACTGACTTTAAATATAATAATTCATGTATAGATAAATATTGAATAAATATTTTCAAATTGTGATAACTTTTCGCGATCACAGATTTTGCTGAAAGACGTGATCACACAATATTGGTCTACACTATGAGCGTTACATTAAACTGGTCTCGTTTTCTATTGAATAAGTCGTTCAACTTTTACTATTACGATATGTGGCAGTTGTACGACGACCCGCGTTCAAGTTCTTGGCCATTCTTCGATGGCGGTCCGTGGTCTACATTAGCCATCATATCCGCGTATTTATATTTCGTGGCGTCTTTCGGCCCAGAGATGATGAAAGGAAGACCAGCTTATCACTTGAAAAGCTTGATCCTAGTTTACAACATCTGTATGGTGCTGTGTTCGCTGTGGATGTTCCACGAAGCGTGTGTTTTACTGAACTGGGGTTTGGACACATGGGGCTGTCAACCGGTGAACGCCAACTCCAATGACCCCATAGAGCAGCGCAAACTATTTTTAGGGTGGCTTTTCTTTGTGACGAAGTTTATCGAATTGGCTGATACAGTATTCTTTATATTGCGCAAGAAATACAATCAAGTATCGAATCTTCACGTCATTCATCACTCGTTGGTGCCATTACTAGTTTGGATTGGTTTCAAGTTTCTTCCCGGAGGCAGTAACGCGTTCTTCCTATACATCAACTCTTTAGTGCACTTCATTATGTACATCTATTACTCGCTGTCCACGTTTGGCCCCAAAGTGCAGCGATACTTGTGGTGGAAAAAGTACTTAACTAAACTGCAAATCATTCAGTTCGTTCTCATCATATTCAACAGCGTTCGACTGCTATTCATGCCAAACTGTTCGGCACCCAAAGTGTTCAGTTATTTATCGATTTCAAACGCCGGCCTATTTCTTATATTGTTTGCGTCGTTCTATAGGCAAAATTACACCACACATAAAACAAAATACGTATAATAGTTATTTTTAGGTTATGATTATATATAAATTTTTAACGTCACATTAAAACCAAATGAATGTTTTTCACTCGTTTTTAATAATGCATCTCTTGTTTTAAGCTAACTTAATATAATAAATGCTCGCTTAATTTTTGTTTAAATTAATTGAGTGCCATTCAGTGCCGAAAATAAACCATTTTATTTAAGTTGTTTTTCTAAGTTTTACTTGTTATTAAGTTTTTTAAATATTTTTTAAACAAATATTTTTGAAATAAAAATAATTTTATACTTAATTTAAATTAAATAAACTTTAATGGAATAATAATAATTTTTGTGCAGTATACAGTATTTGCTAGAATTTTGTAGAGCTTTAAATGTGTATTGAGAGTGCAAAAGTATAATACATTACTACACATCAGTTATACATTTAAGTTAAACTAACTATAAATAATCTATTAGTTACAAACATTACAAAATAACCACAGGTTCAAGCAGAATGTCTCTTTAAGGAAGTTAGCAAGTCCCTCTATACCCCTCTATGAAATTTTCAAAATCCGAACACATAAACAACTTAAGCGCAATACAGACATTTTTTTCAAAACAAGTGAGATTTTACTTACTTGCAAAATTATTTAGTCTACTGCACAGTTGGTAAGTTGATAAAAAAAAACAAGAAAAAGTGTTATTATTAGACTTCCTAGAATTAGTAGAATTTCTAGACATTTGGACACAAGAGTAAAACGAGAGAACACTGGTTGTTTGAGGACAGTAAAAAATTTTAGTATTACCGGTATTAAATCAATTAGTGATAGAATGTTTAATCTTTGATTCTTTATTATTTTAAATTTTATTATTTTTTACGCAATGTATTTAATTTTAAAAAAATTAAAACTATTATATTTATATTTTATTTATAAAATGAATTAATGATTGCTAAAAAGTAAATCTATTTCTTCGATCGGTGTTCTGACCCGCAATTCTTTTTCGGTCATAACATCAACTAATTCTCGTAATTGTGAAGAAAAATATTGAATTCCGTCCAAATATAAAATCTAGGAATAGTGAACAGAAAAGATAGTTAAAGATACGATACGATCACTAAAAATAGTGCAAAATAACATTAAACTTTACTTTATATGACGGACATCGTTGTAATGCTCGATAAAAAACCGATTTCGCGTGCATTTCAGTATTAAATTTCATCTAATGTTTAAGAAAAATGAATTATTGTGTGATCACATTGAAATTCCAGTATAATTGTAATTTAATGCCTCTCTTAACAAGTAAAAAATTGAGGTTGAAAAACATAAAAACTAGTTTACGATAACTACTCTAATGTTAGAATAACTAAGCATTTTATTCAAATTTAATAGTGGAGTGAATTTTTTTACCTCAAATTTGCAATAAAGTCTCCAAAGCGTTACATTATTGGACAATTGATACGAGGATAATGATTTTTCAAATATAGCTCTCACTCTGTTAATAACTCCACCGTTCGTGTCGTAACCGCAGTGTAACAGTTGCTCTACAGTATAATGTAAATGTATTGATTAATATTAAAGACACCAAAAAAATTAATTATTATAATAATTAACTATATTTAACATAATTATATACGACAATATATTACGTAAATTATGATTTATCAAAATATTATAATTAAAAGACCTTAAAATAGTAAACAAAGAAAAAATAGTAAAGTCTAAAACGTAGAAACTGTAATGGGATAGTAAAGCGCAAACTATATGTATTTGAGTGTAGGAAATATACGATTCGTGCTATAACTAAATAGTAAGGAAAATAAAGGGTCTGATTAACGCCGGACTCTGGCCGTGTCTGTCAGTACGGATACGGGCGCAACAATTTTTGGAGGGGCGCGACGGTTGCGGTCGAGTGTGACGCTCGACCCCTACTTTGGGTTGGGACGCACTCTTCCGTGATCTGTCCCTATTATATATTAAACTAATAACACATTTGCATTATAATTTAAAGAAAACTACTATTTTCGGATGTTTCAAATATTTTATTTTTAACTGTTAATGAATGTAATTTTATCGCTTATTTTTTATGATTAATAAATTTATGAAGTTTTAGTTTATGTTAATGTTTTGTAATAAGTAATATTTATTATTTGGGTTAACATTTTAAAAAAATGAATTAAATTTCTTAATTATGAGAAAACACGTACCGTTTATTTTAGCAAGTTTTCTAAATTCAGAATGAATTGCGTGAATCACTAAATGCCAGCATTGGTCACTGTATTTGTCGGAATGAAGTAAATTAATGTTTTTCGAAAAGAATCGTGACATACGATAATAAATATTTGAGTTCGACTCCAAGTTAACCAACACAGACAAAAAATGTTTATTATTTGCATTTAAATATAAGGCGCGATTCAGAACGGATCGCAACGATGAAAGCGATTCACCGCTATTGCGACGAATGTGAAGCAAATGCAATTCTAAGTATAGTTGAAACAGTTGTTCTTCGCATTGCAAATCAGTTTTTTGCGACAATTGCTGTTCAAGCAAATCAATTGATTGGGTTATTCCTTGAAAAAATTATTTTAAAAATTTAAAATCAGTTTACAAAAACGAAACTATGCATTAATTAATTAATTATATTAATGAGAAGAGTTTTTAAAGCTTACCTTTAGTTAAATAGTGAAGATATACGAGACAAAAAATTTCATCACTCGTTGACAGCGATTTGATATTATTTATAGCTTTCAATATCACAGTCGGCGAACACTTAGTCACTAACTGACCGCAAGTTACAGTAAGAATAGCGTTAAGCGCCAATTCGTCATTATCTGAACTGATCTTATCTGTTATCTTAATCGACATCTCGTGCAACGAAGTGATGCCTAATTCGAGGCACACGTATTTCCTCGCAAACTTATTCATCTCGAAACTCTCAGTCACTTTGAGCATCATTGATATAGCGGTTTGAAACACTTTTCGCGCTTCGCTAACATTGCTGGCAATGGACCACTCAAATGCGGCAAATTCTGTCCAAATTGGCAAACAATTGCGGAACTCGTCGTTACTCAGAAAATTTTTCAAGAATTTACGCATTTGTCGCGCACTGAAATCACTTGAATCACTGATTCGTTGTTTCTGGTAATTAATCCACACTAGTATTAAATCTAATTTAAATTTTCCTGTAAACAAATTCGACGCCACATTGAATATATTGTCGATGAACTTGTGTTGATTACAGAAACAAGGCATTAATGGTAAGTCTATGTGAAAGCTATCGATTTCAATGTCACTTTTATTTGCTAAGTTATATTTAGAGGTGAAACTATTTTCGATATTTACACCCAATGATTCTAGAAATCGTATCACTAAATAATATTTCGATTCAATAGTATTCAACCTGAAAAGCCATGGAATAATATCATCGCTGAGAACAAATCGTTCGATGTCGTCCACGTCTTCACTTCGTGGTGACAACCAATGATACGAATGCCGTAATAATTCAAATTTGAGCCAAATTATATTTTTAGTAAATTTTTCCGAAATAATTTTACTCTCTTCTGCTTCAACTATTGAATTATCGCAATCACTTCGTTCGCTGTCGACATGCTTGGTCTTCATCACATTACACCAACCGATAGCTCCCTCTTCGCCAAATCGTTGCGCATTGCTGTCCCAAAATGGTTCAAACAGAGTAATCCATTCCTATTAAGAAAAATGTTAAGAACATGTTTTTTCTTCTAAAAAACTAGATAATTTTTTATCAAAACAATACTTTAATAGACATCTCGAAACTCAATAAAGTTGGGGCAAATAAATTAAATTCGATTAATGCCTGATACGTAGCGACAGCTTTCTCCGTATTACCGATGTTCATAGTGAAATCACAATACGAAGTGAAAATATTTACAATTTGAATGTCCAAGTCTTGCGGCGGCGGAGAGAGACTGCCAAACGTTTGCTCGCATATTCGACACAAAACCGTCAAACACTTTCGATAGATGTTCGCCGTTTTGCTGGCACTGAAATGTGCGACATTTGACTGCGAGAATTTAATATACCTTTGCCACACTTCTATTGAGTTCGGGTATAAAAAAGTTAACTTTTTCCATTCGTCGCGTAATTTCTCGAATTCCCATAAATTGTTCGCTATTTCCAATCGATTCAATAGCAATTCAGTGCAGTTAGGATTATATTCGAGAGCTTTTTCGCAAATCGATAACTTTTTGTGCCAAACTGTGTCTTCAGAAAACTTTTCATCGGATTCTCTATTGATTGATTCGGTTTGAAAGGCAATATAAGACAACCATTTTTGGATGTCGTGCTCATTTTCTCTCAAATATCTATTAAATTGTTCGGTTTTTTCGTAAACCATTTGCTCGTGACTCGGTTTCATTAGTGGTCCATAAACTATTTGGTTATTAATTTAATTTATGTTTTTTATGCAATTTTATGTTAATATAATCTTACTTTTGGCATCAGAATCAGTTGACATCGAATTAAATTTAATCTTAGTTTCATTAGTTTCGCTGTTGGTTAGTGCAATGGTTTGACTTAACGGAATGAAATTATTGTCTCGTGTTTTGACATCTTTTACTGGTATACCCAATGATTCCTGATTTTTGGCAATTTTTTTATTCTCATCGGTAAAGTAACGCCACTTCAAGCGTTTTGTCTTATTCGTGGCTAAAATAGAAATAATAATTTAAAAATGAATTAAAAATATCGTTTATTAAAAAAATATTACTTGTCTTCGACCTCTTCTTTGATATATCAATAGTTTTATGTTTGTCATAATTTGCCACATTTTTAAAGTAAAGCGAGTCAAAACACAAATTATTTCGATCGGATTTAGTGTCGACTCGAAACTGATCATTAGTGGATGTCTTTGCTCTTTCGGTGATATCTAAAAATCAAGAATAAAACTAAATCGCTTAAAATTAACAAAACGGATAATAACCTAATAGTTTAGGCTTCGATGGTTTGCGCGACGATGTGTGCGCTGTTGTCGTATTTGATGATGCATTCGACACCGGTTTCGATAAATTGGTTGCAGTGCTAACCGATGGTTGTGTCGCCGAAGTTTCAGTCTCGTGGATGTGTTCAGCTTTTGCGCTATCATTCGCTTGTTTTTCGTCATAACTTTTGAATGACAACCAATCGAGTGATGATTGTTGTTTAGTTGTGTCAGAACTGGTGGCAGCGTTTGACGAAGAGTAAGCGGGAAACAGAGACATCGCGCGATATTAAATTTAGTTTTTCAGATTAATCTCTGCGCGAAAACATTCAAATTTTTAGTACATTTTTTAATAGACAAATAATATCAAGAATAGGCTAATCATCACTGTTTGTTGACAGCACATCATTTTAATTTAAAGAAACAACTTTATAAATAACAAAATGTAAACATTAAAAAAATACAGATAATCGCGTGTTAGCATCACTACAGTGTCAAAAACGGTAGTGAAAACAAATCACGCCCATAACACGTTTTGCATCACTAGCTTTAAACTTGCGTATCATATGATTCATACATACTAACGTATTGATGGTTAGTAGACTAATGCTTAGGGAATCGTTAGTATCGCCATTTGCAAACTAGAGTGCGGTCAGCAATATTGCGAACTAAACACAGTAAATATATATATATTATTACATCATCGATATTATCTGTGTTTGAAATTCGCTGACATTTCATTTAAATATATCTGTGTTTTTTTGATGTAATTTTGTTTTGATGCTAAACAATCGAATTAATGACTATTAGACAATCAATTTAATCATATTATTTATTCACTCTAATTGTAAGTACTATTTTGATTAAATATTTTTAAATAACAATATTGCGTGTAATACTTAATTTTTCAAATGAAAACGTTAATTACTGTTGGTTTAGTGAAATCGAGTTCATTTAACTTTGTTGTTAATTGTGTTATCAAATTATATAATTGTTAGTTTAGTGTCAAACATAATTAGCGCACGAATATCTTTTTAATATTTTAATAGTTTAAAGCGTAATCAGTGAACGAAATCGAGTGATAAAATACTCAGTATATGTTATCTTCAGTATAGATTTACCGGTAAATTGATTTGTTTTTTGCTAACCGAGTAAAAATTATTAGTGGTTGTGTCGGATTTTTATTTTCACTAATTAATTAATTGATGCGTATGTTTGTGCGCAAAACATTGTGACACACCGTGAGTCTCGTGTAAACATATGTTTGTTAAACAGCGAAATACCTTACGAGCAGCGCTTTTGCTTTGTTTCAGCCGATAATTGTTTAGCAACAAAGTTCAAAGTTTATCTTCAAAGAGCTATTACGTAGCTATCGTTATTAGTTTTCCATTGTTATTTATTTTAATAGAGTTTGTATTACACTTAGTTGTTGTTTGATCGATATTTTTTATGAGTTATTTCTTAATACTTAAAAATAATTGAGTTGAGTTTGTTTCATAAATCGGAAGTTTGTTGAATCATTATTGTGCGATGTATTATTGATGATTTGTTTGTTTGAGTTGTTCGATACGGTATAACAATATTAACTTTATTAGAATTTATAATAAAATTAACTTATTTTAATTTTTTGCTGTTTTGCTAATATTCATAAACTCGCAATCACTTACTAGAGTTTTTATATATTTATTTTAATTCTAATTATTTACCGTAACTATGATTGCTTGAAATAATTTCTAAATCTGTCGAATGTGTAGCTCGTTATGAAATTTGTACTAAATCTCAATTTTAGCTTTAATCTACGATAAAAAAGGGCGCTATATTTTAATATTTGCAACTATACTGTGTGTGTAATTCAGTTTAAGGATTTAAGTGAGTATTTTTTCTCGGTATTCACTTTTCAAATCAAGAACTTATTATTGGATTTTTATAATATTAATTTTCGAGATGTGTAAACCTAACTCAAACCTAATTTAAATAAATTGCATGGTATCCACCATAGAGTATTCTTTTTTAAAAAAGTTTAATAATTATAAATTAATACTTAATACTCCCTTTATCAAGCATTTTAAGGCTTAGTGTTTTGATTGGCTTTAATTTTTGAAGAAAAAAAACTCACTAAAAGCTTATATAGAAATGTAATATGAATAATATATTTTAATGATTTTATATTAGATTATATTTTATAAGCAATTACTCTTCACACTGGAAAAGTACAAGTAGTTGCGAATTGCAATGTGAAGTGAAAATGTGTAAATGATTAATGTTTGAGTAATTATAATTTTTAATGGGTATTTAAATTAATTCGAGCCACAAAGTTAAAGAATAGTTAATTTTGAAATTTAAATATTATCATTTTTACTCTGTATTAACTTGAGTTTATATTAAAATTCCCATTTTCATTATTGAAGCTTGAATTCTATAAAATCGATTTAGTTTTTCTAAATGTGTATAATTTTTTACTGTATACAGTATTCTATAAAATCCAGTATACAGGATAGTAATGCTTGCTTTGCCCATATTAGCTCGCTATTTGATATCAATGTCCGTCCTTACGAATGTTCTATTTGAGAGTCCAAACTGTTATAAAATTAAAAGAAAAATACTTACACGTGTTAGCAAACTGTCGCATAGAGCGACCATGAAGTTGTTGTTTATTTTGTAATGTCGATTAGTATTGATTTCTAAAATTATGTTTGCCACTTAAACATTGTTTTTGTATTTCTTAAATTATATTTAACTCATCACGAAATAGTCTATAAAATAAATGTTATATATTTCTAGTTAGTTTTTATTTGGATGACTGTCCAAATAGCTAAAAATATACTTAATTGACTATAAATTATTAATAGAAATAATTGAATATTGATATAATAATAATATTTATATTGATATTCGTGACATTACAAAATCCAAAACAACTCGAGTATTTATTTATTTTTTCCTCAACGAAAGTAGAATGTTCTTAACAGATATAATTATTTTAATGACTTATTATGTAATAGTATATGTTTATATAACGGAATAAATCGATAATACAAATAAATTTTATGCCTTATATTTTTTTGCGATCAGCATTTTAGTGAAGTGAAATTGAAATAAATGGTTATGAGCAGTAAAGAGCGTATTGATTCGAATAATGTTAATATAAACAGTAATAGTATGTCATCATCCGTAGAGTGCGACTCACCAGCGATACTGCCAGACGTGACATACGTGCCCGACACTCACTCCTATCACTCGAATCCTGACCGAGAGAGTCAGCCATTGCTGCGCAGAATGGATTCGGTTGATGGCGAACCGGTTATCAGTAACGTATTTATTGATGATCCAGAGTTTACATCACTAATTAGAGACGCGGAACAAGCAATAGAGAACGGTATTCGACCAAAAATTATATCACAGGGAACGAGTGGCAGCTATTTTATTACGAATGAAGCAAATGTACGTTTAGATATTATGCAGGTTTAGTTAAACTCGAATTTTAGTTTATTTATTATAATTTCTAGAGTTTATTTAGTTTTTTTAAATAACTTTTTCGAATCATAGAAAACAATTGGAGTATTTAAACCGAAAGACGAGGAGCCATACGGAATGCTGAATCCAAAATGGACCAAATGGATGCATAAGCTCTGCTGTCCGTGTTGTTTCGGCAGGTCGTGTCTCGTGCCAAATCAGGGTTACTTATCAGAAGCTGGCGCTTCGCTTGTCGACCAAAAATTACAGCTTAATATTGTACCAAAAACTAAAGTAAATTTAATAATCTTTTTATTTTAGTTTTATATTTAAACATTAAAAATTGATTTATAAATTATTAGGTTGTGACGCTTGCGAGTGAGGAGTTTAATTACTCAGCTATCGATCGCGCGAAATCGTGTACAAAAAAGAATGTTTCGGAACGCTTTCCAAAAGTCGGTCGTCATTTCCATCGAATAGGCTTACCGCCGAAGGTATTTTTTAAAAAAACTTAAATGCGGTTAAATTTGATTTTAAATTGTTTGTGTAATGATAGGTCGGATCGTTCCAAACATTCATTGAAGGTTATGACGACGCGTCTGTATGGCTGAGACGGTTCGAAGACGAACCACTTTCAGACAGCGTTAAAAAAGAATTTCAGTTACAATTCGAGCGTTTAGTGGTATTGGATTACATTATAAGAAATACTGATCGCGGAAATGATAACTGGCTTATTAAATATACTAAACCCGATAAACCCATAGAAACTCAACCACTAATTGCTAAAAGTTCGAAAAAGTGTCCTTTGATTAAAATAGGAGCAATAGATAACGGCCTGGCATTCCCTTTCAAACATCCCGATGAGTGGAGAGCATGTAAGATAGAAATCATTTATACTTATCATGTCTTTACAAATAAAATAAATGCTATTGTTTATGCAGATCCATACTACTGGGCGTGGTTGCCATTCGCTAAAACGCCATTTTCGACTGAAACTAAAGACCTAATATTACCGCAACTTTCTGACATGAACTTTGTTCAAGAATTATGTGATGAACTGTACGAGTTATTTAAAGTAATTACAAAAGAGTTTCTAACAAATTCAATATTTTAATTAATTATTTTTTCTTTCAATAAAGACTGATAAAGGTTTCGATAAACACGTTTTCGAGAAACAAATGTCTGTAATGAGAGGACAGATACTGAACTTAACCCAAGCTCTAAAAGATGGCAAAACTCCCGTACAAATGGTGCAAATGCCCGCTGTTTTAGTAGAAAGATGTCAAGAAACACCGCGCGGACGTATCCGTACGATGACTGACAATTTTACTCAAAGTTTTCAGAGAAAAACTCCATTCTTTTCTTGGTGTTAATAGAACAGCAGGTGTTATATGATTCACATTCTTGTCGATAATTTAGTTTTTAATTTTTGTTAATTTTTGTCATAATGTTTATTTAAATATATATATATTAAAGCAATTAAATTATCATTTTAGTTAATTAACTTAATGTTAGTTTTACCAATCATTTTATTTTTATTATTATGTTCAGTAATTTATATTATACTGTAATCTGTGATAATATGCTAACACAACACAACACTTATATTCCTTGTCATATATTCTGGTGATCAAATAAAAACAATATTTTGTCATTTTATGTTTAAATTAGTTTTATCGCATGTTATCTGCAGATATTTACTATTTTGAACTAATATTTCAATCGTTTTTCAACTATGATATTGATTTATCAAATTTCAAGTAAACAACATTAAAGCTTAATAATAAAAAGACTTTTAATAAATTTTCTTTAAAAATGTTTCAAACAACAGGATTTCGGTCGGCTTTTTGCTTATCTAATGTTTTTCTTAAAAAAATAAATAAATGCCAAAACTTTCTGTAATTTTATAATCACTCGATTCACTATTTGAACGTTAATTAGAATAGTTTATCGATTTGTTGTGTTAACAATTATATTACAATTAAACAGATTTATTAGAAAGAATTAATTGAAGCAAAAAAATAATAAATGAAATTATTTAAAACAATTATTCATAAAATGTGTAAATAAATAAACTGTAAATGTGAGTCTCGATTGATTAAAGATTTTTAAGGGTCTAAGTTATCAGAACTGAACCGAACCGTAACTTTGATTACTTGACCCGAACTGAATAACTGTATCGACAAACCGAACTGAATTGCTAATGAACCCATGGTTTTAACCATTAACCCATGGTTTGGATTGGTTTGGTTTCAATTTTTTGAATGCGGTTTGGATTGGTTTGGTTACACTATTTCAAAGAAAACCACTTACAAACCATTAAACCATTAACTAGATTTTTAACAGTAAAATTTAAATTTTTTAACAGATAAAAAATGAAAATTTTATTTTTAATTCGGTAAATAAAAAAAATTTCAGTGGAAATCTATTTTTTAAAAATTATTCGCTTTATAAATATTTTTATAATTAAATTTAAACTTATTTAAAAAATTTTAAATGCAAAACATGTAAATGGTTTACCCATGGTTTGGTTTCGTTCGGATTGGTTTACATTTTTAAATTATGGTTTGGGTTGGTATGGTTTGTGAAATGTCGAACCAATAGCATCTTTACTTATAATAGAGTAAAAATCTGTTATTCGGGTTTTCGGGTTATACACGAGTTTTTGTTAGTTTGCTTTCAAAAACCTAACCTAACAGAGTTTAAGAAATATCTAACCGAACAGTTAACAAACCCTTCGGTTAAAAACGATTGACGAAACCCGAGAAACATTTAAATAGGATTTAAATAGCTAAAACTGAGGTAATTTTAATAATATTTTTAATAAATATAATTTTTACTAAAATAAAAACACTTCAGTAGAATAAACCCCTCCATGGACATACCAAAACCTCGATACCCGCTGCCAAAATTCGTGCCCTCCGTCATAATCTAAGAGCCCTGTACTAAGGCTATTACTACGTAATGAGTTTACTGTGGTAATTAAAATAAACGCAGTTTTTTAAACAACCATTTTATTTAATTTTAAATTACAACAAATCAGTTAGTAGTAAAAACAATGTAAAAATTTAAAATTTTTAATGATTAGTATTATTACAGTTGCCAGCAGTACTTGAGACTCGGCCTCCCGTAATAGTCATCAGTTTCCATCATATGCCAAATACAATTAAACTTTAATAACCATAAGGTAATGTAAAGTTGCCTAAATTTTTTCTGTCTGATGTTGCTTGAAAGGTTTATCGACTCTCTTGTGTGAATAAAATGATTTTTATCGGTGATAAATTGTAGTTGAGGAAAATTTAGTTTTTTTCTTTTATTTTCGATAGTTATTTCTAACATCGATTCCAATGAATAATTAACTGATATTGCTTTTTCCGTTAGTGAGAGATATTTAATTTTAATTTTAATTACATCGATGTTAAATATTTTAACGGAGAACTAAAGAATGTATGTATAATTTGATTTTTAATTTTCTTTTAATTTACATTGCAAATACAGAGAGTATTAGATGATATTATGTTTACTAAATGCATTAATAAAGACATTACTTCAATGGATCGCGCAAGAACACAACCGATTTACAGAGACGGAGCAGTTTTTGCGAATATTTATTCGCAAATGTAAAGCGAAAATAAGTTAATCAGAGCTTAAAGAGTTGATAGCTCACAAATGTATTCACGCGTGGCTTGAATTAGGAGGTAATGTTTATCAACTTTTACTTTTTCTTTTACTTTCAATTTAATTTAGTGGCTATGGTTTGCACTGAAATGTCCAACAATGAAAGATTATTGGGTAATGCATAGCATATTGTGGTCAGGTGTTGAGCAAAATATCGTGAACAAAGAGAATATCACTTTCGAATTAGAGGATAGAAAAATAAAGCCAAACAAATAACATTTAAATCATTATCACAGTCACATTTAGTCACAGTCCCAATCAGTCATAATCACAAAAAGTGATGTCACAATCACAAAATCAAAATCACATTCATATTCCTTCACTCACAATCAAAGTTTTATTAAGAAATATTAAATATAATTATAATCAAATAAGTATAGCCAACGCTGCTATTAGTGAATAAATGCAGACTCTAATCGTCGCCCGAATGTGTACTCTTATGATTACACGATATCGGCTAATCACTACTACTATTGTCGTTATCTTTATTTGTTTCCGACACATAAGCTAATATGCTATAAATCAACGTTATTGTCTGTGTCGTTGCTGTTGTTAATCGTGTTCGACATTATCGAGTTTTGGCGGCGCTATCATGTTTTTGCGGGTATCGAGACCACAGTACGTCTTACAAGGTATTTTAGAACACTCGATGCATCTGAAATAATTTGGTTGGTAACACACGAAAATCTTTTATGTAAAAATGTGCGAAACAGTTGACATAGTGTGTTTACCGTGGCAAGACTTCCAATGGTAGAAGCTTTGATCTCCTGTTTGAAAAAGGGATAAGCTCTACTTGTCCATTATCTCGGTAGTACTGTTTCTCCGCGTCTTTTGTCGACATATTGTGGTAATGTTTCAGATAATGTATATGTTCTTTATTCAGCCACTCTGTTCATTCACCTTCAAAGTTAAAGTCCGCAGATAATTGTCCTCACGCGATGGGTAATTTAACATCAGTGTTAGTTAGTTTTAGTTTCCGCATTTTGGACTCTATTGATTCGGCTGGCTCTGTATATCTTTCAGGCTTTTCTACTGTTGTGTTTGTGAGTGCACTTTCGCTTGTTGTCGCTATTCCGGGTTGGTCTCTAATTAAGATATCGTTTGGTGTGGCACTTAATATGTATTGGATGGGTTTTGTCGAAATATTTGTCCAGCTTGCGATTCTAGTAGACCTCGAAATTTTGAAATGGACTCTCTCTGAGTTCCTCTTCTGTCGGATAACACTATTACTTTGTCTTCTCCGTAAATGTGTTTACTTTTGATTTTTCGTCTGATGATGAATCTTCGCTCATTTCGGTTGTTTCGTCCTCAATGTTAGCTTCGTATTCGTCTGCTTGTTGGATATCTATTGGTGGCAGTTCTGAGAAGTCTAACGATTTATGAGGACGCGGTATTGATTCTGGGGCCTGATGTAGTGGCATCGTGCTTGCAGTGCTTGCGGCCGATGATAATAATATGTCGCTCGCAAACTATATGTCTTCTGATGTACTTTGGACACTCTAGATAGGCATATCCATAAATCTGGCTACTTTTTCCGAACAGTCTTTTGGCGTTGATATTTCTTCGATGCCGCGTTTTCGAGTTCGCGGAGTTAATAGTGCACTGTATCCTTCTTGTTGACATGTTAATGTGCCACTTGCTTCTCCCTGGTGTCCTGGTGTTGATGGCTCTGTTGTCGTTGGTTCATGTGATTACGGGCGGTGGTGTTTTCCGTTTCTCAGACTTGTCTTCGCCACCCGAGTCACTCATTTTAATATTTTTTGAAAGTTAAATTATTTAATAATTCATTAAATTAATGTCAGTCTCATTACCCATATACTTGCTGATTTCGGGGTGAATTAGATAAATAGATTAATACTTGTTATGGTATTTAACAAAACTAAATTAAAACTTAATGCACAAATTAGAATTATTTAATGGGAAGACGACAACTTTACTATTCAAAAACTTTCATAAAAGTAACGTTAGTTCTGACAAAAGCGCGCATTGTATATAATATGATCGTCTGTTTTGTGTTATCCCTCCTAATTAAACTGATGTGTAATGTTTCTCAAATATTATTAGTTGCGTCCACCTGTTGTTATAATCCCATATTGCTAAGTCCACAGGTTTATGCGAATCAGCAATTATGCGCTTAATTTGTAAATAACACATTAGTGCTATGGTGCTAATATATTGTATTTTGAGGGTATACTTCATCGGGTCAGGTCATATGTAGTTTATTTGGCTGGACTGTAGTATTAAGTATGACACAGCACGGTTTTGTTTATCCAATTTTAATTTTATACCAACACTATACGAAATAAGTAGCGTCACGTGTGAATTTGTATTTTTCAATATAACTTTTTTAGTATATCATTAAAGAGGATAATTAATTAGAAATGATTATTGTAAAGTATTTATTTTTAGTTTCATGCACTAAAGAGGGTATTTGGGTAACATTCAGTATAGGGTTGACCTAATAACATGGTAACTAATGTTGTCACTGTCTTCAGTCAGCGGATGTGTTTCTGACGGGTTTGGTCTCCTAAAGTCAAATGTCGGGTCAGTTTTTATAAGTTTTTAGAGAAACCCGATATAGTAATATTTATATCATAGTGTTTAACAAAAAATGCGCATAAATTATATAAAAATTTTCAAAAATTGTCAAATTACTGCTATAAACACTACTTAAAGTAATTATATTTTGAATTTCAACATAATTACTATAATAAAATCGAATTTAAATTTAAGATTAAAATATTTTTGGACTGAATAATTTTAAAAACTTTTGCTAATAAAAAATATTTCTCATTGGGTCGAGTTCCAACTCATCAGGTATGGCTCAGGTCAGATCGGCTGTGCAACTCTCGGCCTACTGTCGGGTTCGGGTCTGAAATTTTTCGCAATTTACATGTCTATTTTGTAACAA
>JAQIVF010000647.1:0-19621 GCA_034698365.1 Steganacarus magnus
ATTTCCATATACAGTATGCACACACCCATAGCTTGAATCAAATAAAGCATTTCTCATTAGTATTGACGGTGTGTTTTGTGTTTACTAAATTATTTAAGTATTTTAATTAAATCGAAATAATGGCAGCAATTACTGCATTGAATCCAAAGGCTGAGATTGCCAGACACTCTCAGGCATTGGCCGTTAATATTAGTGGAGCGAAAGGTTTGCAGGAAGTTTTAAAGACCAATTTGGGTCCAAAAGGAACCATGAAAATGTACGTAAATTTATAAACTAACTTTTATTAATTAATTGTGTTGCGCTCACAATATTAATGTTGTTTACGCTTTAGTGTCATACGATTTTAAAGTTGACACTAAAAGAAATTTGATTTAAATAAAAATATTGAAAATCATATTAAAATACTGATGATTACTTTAATGGCACGTGTTTTTGTGTTTCTATTATATAAAGGCTGGTGAGCGGTGCGGGAGATATTAAGTTAACCAAGGATGGAAATGTACTTTTGCACGAAATGGTAAGTGGTTTGAATTTATTCATTAATTGTATGTTAAATAAAAATTTTTATTACATTTTTATTTAATATTTAACGTATGTCAGCAAATACAACATCCGACCGCTTCTCTTATCGCGAAGGCGTCCACCGCTCAAAACGACGAAACGGGTGACGGCACCACATCCACAGTACTTCTTATTGGAGAATTATTAAAACAGGCAGAATTATTCATTAGCGAGGTATGTATCGATCTGTATAGTAGTTTGAAAATTTTTCACCAATTCTTAGTTTATTCTTTTGTATTTTCATCTGGAAATTAATTTACGAAGTTATTTGTATTTAAATTCCCTATATTGAAAATTTTACGCAATTTATGCATACATGAATTAAAGCATTAATATCTTATAGTTAATAAAAATAAGTTTATATAATTTAATATATAGTTTATAAGTTAAAAATAAAAAGAAACTAACGTTAGAAAGTTCGATGCTATAACTTAGTTTATCTTAAAGTAGTTTTAAATATTCTATTCTAAAATAGCGAACAGTATTTTCACAATAACGGGAGAGTAAAGATTCTTAAAATATGGTATCGTTATAAAAAAATTAAAATTGAATATTTTTCCTCTAAACATAAAATTTTAATTAGTTTTATTTAAATGGTTAGAATACAGCTTATACATGTATATTTACTATTTGTTAGTGTTTATATTGATAATATTTAATTATGCCTAATTAGGGCGTTCATCCCCGCATTATAACCGATGGCTATGACTTGGCTCGAAAGAAGTCTATGGAAGTTCTCGATGCGATTAAATTAGATAAAACAGAGATCGACAGAAACACATTACTTGATGTATCGCGAACTTCTTTGAGAACAAAAGTGAATCGCAAACTCGCTGATATTTTAGCGGAGATTTGTGTTGACGCCATTTTGACTATTAAACAACCAAATAAGCCAATTGATTTATTCATGATTGAAATACAAGAAATGCAACACAAATCTATCGAAGAAACTACACTTATTAAAGGTCTTGTCTTAGATCACGGGTCGCGACATCCGGATATGAAGAAACACGTAACGAATGCATTTATTCTTACATGTAACTCATCTCTGGAGTATGAGAAAACGTAAGTCACTATAATGAATGTCGTAAATTTATGAATTATTGAAAACAGATTAATTGATCAGTAATAACATAATATTTGAATTTTATTTACAGAACCGTTCATTCAGGATTTTTTTATAAGTCTGCAGAGGAAAGAGAGAAACTTGTTGAAGCAGAGAGAAAGTTTATCGATGAGAGAGTGAACAAAATAATTGCTCTAAAAAACCAAGTTTGTGGCGATGACAAAGAGAAAAACTTTGTAGTAATCAATCAACAAGGTATTGACCCAATATCATTGGACGCATTGTCCAGAGCAGGAATTGTTGCCTTAAGAAGAGCTAAGCGAAGAAATATGGAGCGAATCAGTCTGGCGTGTGGCGGATTTCCTATGAATTCGTTCGATGACTTGAATCCTGAATGTTTAGGTTATGCTGGAGTTGTATATGAGCACGTATTGGGAGAAGAAAAATATACATTTATTGAGGAGCTTAAGAATCCATTATCTGTTACTATTCTTATAAAAGGTCCGAATAAGCATTCCATAGTTCAGGCGAAGGACGCAATTTATGACGGTTTGAGATCAATTAAAAATACTTTCGAAGACAAATGTTTGGTACCAGGAGCTGGTGCTTACGAAATCGCTTTGTATTCAGCTCTTGTTAATTATAAAAATGAGGTTAAAGGCAAGGTTCAATTGGGCATTCAAGCATTTGCTGACGCCATTTTGGTGATTCCCAAAACGTTAGCATTCAACTCTGGCTTTGATCAACAAGATGTCATCATTAAGTTATTGCAAGAATATAATTTATTAAAACAAAGCATTGGAATTGATTTGAACACTGGAGAAGCCATTAATCCTGTAGATCTTGGAATATTCGATAACTATAGAGTTAAGCGCCAATTGATTAATTCCTGGTAAATTTAAAGCGTTATGTAATTTCTACTTTTTTATATTATAATTACAATTATTTTTTAATAGCACTTCGATAGCTTGCAATTTGCTTTTGGTCGATGAAATAATGAGAGCTGGTTTGACATCACTCAAAGGAGGCGATAAAAATTAGTTTTTTAAATAAATTCTCGAAAAACATAACTTTTGATAATTTCTATTAATTATTTACATTAAAACAAAATACATGTGAGCTGATTAATTAATAATTCCTTAACCTAATAAACTTGATTGATATGAAAGAAATATTAAACCGATTGCACCGTTAAAACATTTTCAATTTCAATGTTTAAAATAATTTCTAACAGATAAAGTAAAATTTTTGCAAAAAAAACATATGAAGAATAATAATAATACATAAGAGCTCTACAAACATACAATTTTGTATTTGATGTATGTTTAGATAAAATAAAGACTGCCAGCAAAGGCACTCAATGTATGAAAAGTGATTATTATGATAATTGTATTTGAATGTACACTATGTTTGATGTGAGCTTAGCTTGAACTTAATCGGCAGTGAGAAGAAATTGATGAAAACTAGAAAAGTTGAAATTATCCACACAATATCACAGCATAATTTAATGGTGTATTTATTTTTCTCTATTAGTCAATATTAATAACTATTTATTCATTCATCGTCTGATAATGGCTCGTATTGTGGAGCCGTAGCAATGCTGGTAGTGATTGACGGCGTACCGCTTCCACTGATGGCTGATGACTGGATTGTAAAAGCAGTAGCAGTTGGTGTTTGTTGCGCTGATTCAGGCAATGTTGCATTTGCTTGCATTGCTTGCGTCGTTTGACCGCTACTCGAAACTGTAAATTGTGTGTAAGCAAAACTGTCAGAATGCGTGTCAGAATGCACAACATTTCTCGCGGTACTTATATCCCTATTACTGCCACCAATCATATTACTGCCTGATGTCGAAGACGAGGATTGCGCACTATTGTCAATGTTTGAGACCATTGCAGTACAGCCACCAGAGTTGTATACATTAGTACTCGAAACGTTGTTTGTCGACATTGACGGCGAATGTCGTTCCGATCGATTTGCGTTGTTTGCGAGATTTGACTGATTAGCGCTCACTGTAGTGCTCGATGACTGTATTGACTGTTCTATTGAAGCACTTGAAGAGCTTAAAGCATTTGCTGCTATGTTCTTATTTAACTCGATAGAAGACGAAATTGAATGACTTTGATTTGGAACATCTAACGACACATTTTCACTGCTGGAAGTTATTAATTTCTTGTTTTCGGAACCGCTAAAAGTATTTTTTGAATCATTATTAATGCTATTTTGAAAATGTATTTCAGTTGTGGTTATTTGACTTTGTTGTGTTGATTGTGCCGTTGATGAAGATTGAGAACATTCAGAATTTGTCTTATCGCCAGGCGATGAAGATGTCGCCAAATTCGATATCGACTCATCGATTACCATTTCTCCCGGAGAATTAGGACTATCAGGATATATTGATTGCTTTAATTCTCTCGTTTTATCTGATGAAGTGTCACTAAGGCTGGCAGAGCTCACTTCCCAATTTGACTTTTCAACATTTATACCGGTTTCTGCTGATGCAGTGGAGGAAACTTTATTTTTCGAGTCAAACATTTTATGTTTATTTGTGTTTACGCTGTTCTCAGCAGAGCCTTGAGAAATAGTACTTTCATAAGCAATGGATTGAGAGTCGAGCTCTTGTTTTATTGTCTTATCATTGGAGGCACTAATAGCAGAATTTAATGTATTATCTGAGCTCTCCGGTACACCAATAGTAGTCTCTGTAAAGTCTTGTTCAATGCTTTTGCGAATTTTCTTGTGTGGCGGTCCATCATTTTTAGTGTCGTCTTCTTCTTCTTGGTTTGCTGATTGTGTGCTCGATGGCGAAGAACGAGATCGTGAAAATATGGATATGTTGTCACACTTTTTACTAGAGTTGGTTGACATCGAATTTCTATCCAATTTGTTTGTCAGTTGACTTTTATTAGATTCATCGTCAGAACTTCCTATTCGATCATTGCTATCTAACGTTAAGTTAGCTTTTGTGTCCGACTCTTCTCTATTTGATTTATCATTTGGATGTTGAAATGCATGCGATGTGTCAGTAGATAATCTTTTGTTTCCTTCTTCCTCATCAGATGTTGTTCTCATAACCTCTACGATTCTATTTTTAACATAATCTAAAGGTGATAAACCGATCTGCGCCTGAGGTGTTCTATTTGAAGCCACATTATGACTTTGAGATAGTTTCGCAGATGCGTTAGTATTTGAATGCGGAACTGTATTTTCCGTAAAGTATTGACGATTATTGATAACATTATGAATTCCAGTGGTTGGCGTCCATGTGGTTTGCATTGGATTAAATGAATTAATGGACGCTTGATTATTGTCTGTTTGTAATGGCGGTGATATCGGTTCAACATTGTAATGGCTTAATGTCGGTGACGAACATTTAACAGGTGAGTGAAATGTCATTCTGTGTTCTTTTGGCGTCACATTTTGAGCGATTCGAATAATTTGTCTTTCATCCGATTCTTTAATTTCCTTATCTTGTTGAAGCGCTTTCCGTAATTTCCAACTCGAAAGTGGCGGAGAATAACTAACAGATGTATCGGATTGCGATGGAAGAGAAGACGCGGTCGAAGTGATAGCTTCTAACATACCAGAACTAGTAATAGGAATTGAATTTCTAGATTCAGTAATCGAGTGCATTCCATATATGACTGGACTATTTCTAGACTCGAGTTGTAAATTATGCGAACGGTTGTCACTGTTACTAAAATTCTTAGAAATTATTGTGTCGATATGTTCTCCTAATGTAATGTTTTTCTGGGAATAATAGTTTTGCGTGCTTGAAGTTTGCTGTCGTTCATTACTATTATATGATTTTTCGGGATCAGGACTATCCGGTATTGTAACGATTTCTTCTCGATTAGGATATTGTGATTGCAAAACCTTATCATTGTTGCGGTATCGAACAAATAATGAATCAGCATTGCTATTAGACGAAACATTCATCGAATTCGATGACGAACTCACAGAATTTGTAGTTTTCTCATTTGGAGAATCATTTGTTTGATTTATTTGACGGGTTATAATAGCATCGATTAAATTTGCTGCAGTAAATCCGTGAGAAGGATTCACTTTTTGATTGTCCTTTTGAAACGACTGCGAAAACAATTGTGACGCTTCGTTGTCCAGTTCACTGATCTTATTTCGTGGATGAGAAATATTGCTTCCTCTTGTTTCATGCGTTATTTCACTGACATCTTCTGGCTTTATTTTGACGGCATGTTTAGGGTCTTGTTGTCTGAGTTCTCTCTCAAACTGTTCTCTAGTAAATGGTTCGCGAGAACCAGAGTATCTTAAACTTGATTGAGATATTGGAGTATTTTGGTGCTCATTAATTAATCTTTTGTAATGGTTTCTATCTAATCCTGAAAATTGTTCCATTTCTAACCGTCTTCTATGTTCAATCATATATGCGTATTCATCAGCATTAATAGAAGTAGGCATATGTTGGCGCTGCGCAACATTATACCCCTTCGACTCCATTTCCTGAAGCTCCGACATATTTCGCATCTTTTCTTCTGATTTATTCCTCGAGTCAGTAGTCATATCCATTTGATTACTAATTTCATTATAACTTCTTGGTCTTTGATGCATTTGATCCATTAGTGACTTCTCTAAACCTTCTACACTCGCTTTTTCTTTCGATTGAGAGCGTGACGTCAAATCAGTACGTAAAACATTTGAAGCTCTTCGGTCCATATTAGGAACGGCTAAACTTTGTTGAGCAACCGCTGCATTAACCAGAGTTGTGAACGCGTCGTGAGACTGAGGGTATAACGAAGATTGAACGTGAGGTGATAACGAACTTCTCATACTAGGATGAGTCAAAGGGCTTATTACTTCTGTTCTGTATTCACGGGGAGAGTTTGATTTTGGCGCTTGAATCACCGATTGCTTCATATTTGATGGGTTATATATTTGGTGAATAACGTTCTGTCGAGACATATAGTTAGGACTCTGTGGAGAGTGACGAGGCGTCCAATTGAGCGACATATGCGCTTCGGTGGTCGCAACTAATTGGTTCTCGCGATGAGAAATACGTTCGTTATATAATGGCGATTGAATTGCTGGTCCAGAACTGCTCGCATTTTGAGCAAAATTTGGGTAATTCGAAATCCTGTTTTGTGAACACAATTTCGACTCATTATGCGATGTTCGCGGTTCTATTGGGCAGTGAACTGGTGTTGATGGACGAACATCTTTATCGCTTGAATTACTTCCACGTCTTGTTAACATTTGTTTAGACGTATTAAAGTCAATCATGATTTGTTTAGAACTTAACTGCGATTCTTTATGAAATGGAGATTTGTTTATTTGATGATGAAGAGGTTGATAATTTGATGGCTGCTGAAAATTTGAATAATGATTACCAGATGGCGATGAGCGACGATAATATTGTTCTACATTTGACGTGTCATACATAAGATTAGCTCTGGCCATCATTTCTTGTCTATTACCATCAAAAACCATTGCATCATTCTTTCGTCGAAGCGATTCGATTGGAACAGTCGAACCGCCAGCGATTAAAGGTGTGCCTAATGTTATAGATCCACCTTCTTTGTGTGTCGGAGGCATTTGCCGAAGCAAACCTTCGTATCGATTTTGATTATTGAAAGCAAATGCTTGCTGCGGTGTAACTGGTGTACCTTGAGTTATAGAACCACTACCAGAAGCAGACACTGGCGCTAATTTTTCCCTATAAGATAATTTAGGTGACATTTGAGAAAAAGCTTGCGAAATTTGCGATTTTCCAGTAGTTATCAATGGAGGCGGTGGTGGTGGCGGAGGATCATTAGATTTAGCTGAAGAAAGTTTATTCATATTCATATTTAAATTTGGCGATGTATGGCATTGCTGTTGCATCAGATCTGTTTGCTGTGATGACATTCTCTCTGGAAAAATGTAAGCCGCATTTTGATGTCTTATAGCATCCGCTTGTTTGCCACCGCTATAAGTATTATCTTTTATCTCAGAAATATGTTCGCTAACTTGCGAACGATTCTGATTGGAATGAGCGGGCGGTATATTATAATTATAGATATAATCATTTCTATGCATTGATGCTATTTTCTCTTTCATTGATGTTGGACTATATGTTGGCGATGGACTGTAGCTCTCCATTCTTCGATCTTTTTTGCTTAAATCCTGCACCTCGTAATTTTCTGGTTCCATAATAACATATGGTTGCGACTGATGACCAGGAGAAGCAGCTAAATGTTGTGAATATGAGGCCATTACTGCTAAACCCTCTGGTCGCTGTAAATCTGAATTTTTAAAGCAAAGTCTTGGCGATTGTTCTATATTTTCCTGGTTATTTCCTAATTCTTGTTTACTCATATCATTAAAGTTCTCGCGCTTAATTACAGGCATAGGAAATGTCGAATTCATTAAATCTTGATTTTCTAGTTTAGTATTTCCATTATTTTCATGAGACGGCGCACTAGTGTTGCGCATTGGTTTTAATGGCGATTGAAGACTCATCTCAATGGCCTGATAAATCAAATCCCTTACACACGTTGGCTCCTCTTTGTTTACGTTTCTACTAATAACTGAAGAATTATGCGACGGATTAGTTGATGGAGCGTTCGGATTAATTAGAAATGGCGGCACTTTCTGCCTGGCATTCATATTTATAGAATCAGATGTTCGCAACACATTTGGAGAATGCGTTACTTTGCCAACCATATCAACGGCAAACGCCGCGTCATGACTGGCTGGTCGAACGTGTTTGTCCACTGCTTGGTGTTGAAAGTAAATATTGGTTGATGGAGGAAATACTGGCATCGCTGAGTTGGCTCGTGGCGGCAGATTAACTGCTGGTGACGATGACATTCTTTCGTTATCACAATTTCCTTGTCCCTCATCCGCACTCATAGTGGCACTGCTGTCATAGTCACTCTTAAGACTGCCTTGCGATGCACTTAATCCCTTGTAATCTTGAAGTTTGGCAAATTCCACGTTATAGTTCGTTGTCGACGAACATTCAACTGATTTCTCGTTCGATGCTCTAATAGTATCGAAATCTTTTTCCACGTTTTTATTAATAGGACTCGAAGCACTCGCAGTATCACTTCCTCTATCATTACCTTCTTCAGCACTCGATGTTTCACTATCTCCTTCACTCACTTCGTTCCAATATTCATCTGAATCCGAGTCTGCTTTATTCGTTTTACCAGAATTACTAACAAATTCCTTTAGAATTTGGTTTAAGTTATACTTGTACTTATTATTAAAGTAAAAATAACGACATTCTCTAAAAGTTTTTGTGCGAATTTGTGCAGAAATAGCGCTCCAATTTTTACCATATTCTTTGAGCGCTTTTTTGATTTGCTCGATCTCAGTATCGCTCCAATTCGTATTCAATGACGACTCGTTAGTCTGATGGGCATTAGTTTTGTCTGCGGGAGCGATCGCACCGATTCTTCTCGCAACTCTCATCACACAACGAGGACACGCAGTTTTAGCATCAACTGGTATATTCAATTCGGTACAATATTTTTGTCTCTCTTCCGCATTCATTTCGATCCACTGTTGAGGCAGTAGTTTGAGTCGTTTCACTTTTCTTCGCGGAGTTTTGCAGGACGCGAGCGGACATTGACGTCTAACGTTCTTAAAGTGACACATTAAACAAACTCTCAATCCTTGCTTAAAGTTGCTGTTACTAATGCCATATAAGCTCATATTAGAAACGGTCACTGCTCGTGATTTAGTAAAATTTTCAACTTTATTTTCGCAAAGACAACATTTGTGGGTATTTTCAATATCATTAACATCATTCATATTTTCGTCGTTATCATTAATGTTTTCACATTTAATTTCGTTTTCAGATACTATTGTAAGCTCCGATTTTTCGTTTGAAGGTCCATTCAAATTAACATTTTCGTTAACTGATAAATTCACAGAATTATCACTCGAAGTTGTTATTACATTCACATTTGAATGAGTTATTATAGTTGTTGCAGTCGTTTCAATGGTAGTGGCATTGATAGCTATACTCTTAGAAATATCGTGATTTTGTTGTTCAAGTTGTTGTCGAACAGAAGCGCCTGATGGTGACGGTCGTGCACTCAAAGCACCAGATTGTTGGTGTTGTTGCTGCTGCTGCTGTTGTTGTTGTTGCTGAGCCTTTACAAGTGCTCGCGTCCTCTTCTTCACATGTTTTCTTAATAGCTGTTTGTAATTTTCACTCTTCTTGGAGAGATAGTAATATTGCACACATTCTGATACACTTTTTCTATCTAAATAACTGGATATTAAACCAAAATTTTTTGGGTGCTGAAGATATTTTTCTCTAAAAATCTCTTTTTCTTGATCAGTCCATATATTCAGCATTTGTCTTTCTTTGTATTCAGACATAGGGTCTTCAACGATACCATTTCGATTAATAAAATTATGTTTCTTAAGCCTAGAGTCTAAAAGAATTGGAGGTATCACAGCATAACTTCTCATCTTTTTATCCTCCAATTCTTGCTCCTGAAGGCCATCAAGTATTTCTTCAAGTTCAGCATCGCTCCTAATTCTCTGACCGACGCGTGAAAACCTCTCCTTATCTTCGCGTTGTTTTCGCAGCTCAGGAAATTGTTTTTCGAAATATTCGCGTAATTTAACATCTTTAGCCTTCTTCGCTGGATTTGTCTCTTTCTTTTCCAATTTTTTAAGCCATGAAAGCATTAATTTATCATAAGTTTCCGTTAAATAACGTTCTCTTAATTGTTTTTCGTGGAATCTTTTCTTAAAAAAATTTATCAAATTCTTCTTAAATCCTATAAAATTCTTTTTATTTTCATGATAAATGGAATTGTCTGATGGTTGATTGTATAATGGCTAATAAATTCAAGTTTATAAATAAACATTAATTAAACAATTATTACAATTCAGTATAGATTTAAGTATAAAATATATTGTATTTTTCTATATAAAAGTGTAATTGTAATTTCAACAAACATTAAAATTCTTACCAATTCAATTTTAGGACCTAATTTATCGAATTGTGAATGAGCTTTCAATGTTTTTGCCTAAAAAAATATTAGTTAGTATAAAATTATATTATTCAAAGTATTTCTAAGTTAACATACTTTATTTTCAGAATAAATAAGTTGTGCAATACTAAGTTGTTTTGATTCAGAAGTTGAACTTTCTTGCGATTCTTGATTTTCGGCATTTGGCTTACTTGTTGATAGTTCTAACTCTTGCTGTAAATATTATCAAAAATTAAACAAATAGGTATATAAATTTCTTTAAAAATTACTTGTTTTTTGCGCGCTTTCGCAATCTGCGACTCCGCCTGAAGAATTTCTCGATCAATTTTATTAATATTTTGAAGCAATTCATCCTTAGATGAGCGAAGCGGAGACATATCTTGCCTAAAATCTTCATTTGGTAGTGTAGGCGAAATGGCTTCAACTTGAGGTGTATAAGCAGGTTCCTAATGGTATGAAATACAGAATATAATTATATAATTTTATATTTTCTTTAAATTTATTCAGTGAATGATACCTTCTTAACTTCAATAATATCTCTGGTGTCTATAAGCAAAGGCTGATGAATAGGAGCTCTCATATCAGCGGTAAGACGAGGTCTTTTGTTTGAAGATATATCTATAATATCCTGATTAATGTGAGCCTGAGATAAGTGGTGGGAAGGAACGATTTGGCTCGACTGATGCGGTCCAACGATGTGCAGTCCGTGTTGAACCAAATGCATTGCTGCTGAGCTGTGTTGACTCAATGCGGTGGATGGCAACGACATGGAAGATTGTGATTGAATGCTCGCACCTTTCGTACGACTGTCATACGGCGCGTAGCGATACAGATCATATCTGCAATACAATAACACAACTTTACAACAAGTCATCACTTTATTATCTCAATCACCTCTCTCTATCAATTCGATTCACATAAGATATAGCTGCTGACGAATTAAGAAGATTATAATCGTTAGTTTGGGCAGTATGTGGTAAAAGAGAGGGACGTCTTCGGACTATTTGTAGTGACGGATGGTTACTGTTCGAAGTGTGATGCATTTCATTAGATTCCGTTCGATTCCTATATCTATCGATTGTTGGAGAAAATTCGTGCGAATGTCGATCAATCTAACAAATAAATAAAATATGAGTAAAACAAATATGCAGTAAATTATAAATATAATTACAGGATAGTTGCTTTCTCTGTACTGCTGCGTGTTTACAGCTGCTGAATGGGGACTATTGGGGCCCATATATAGCGTTGGCAAGTGGTGAGTCAAAGACACATTCGTATGCGGATGTGTGTGATGGTATGAGTTTCGCACCGATTCTGCTTGCGGTGCATGTGTCGCGTGTGTCGTATGTGTGCTATGAGTGGTATGCGTCGGGTGTGTGGCATGTGTGGCATGTGTTGTGCCGGGATATGGATAGACACGAGTGCCAGGTATTGATGGCGACAAATGTTCGTTGTGTCGCTTCGCCAGAAAACCACCGCTCGCCTCATGCATCGATCTGTCAATCATTCAATTATTAGATTCAATCATTTATAGTAAATTAATAGCTATATAATAAATTTAAATATAGATATAGATATGCAAATTAATACAACTGATAATTAGAAAATAATTGTATTAAAATCATAAATGCATATAACGTTAGTTACGGATCCATTATATATTAAAATAATCGATTCTTTGTTTTGTGTAAATAGTGTAAACAAATTTTAATTCATATAAAACAGGAAATAATATTTGTTTGATTTAATGAAACAGTAGATAATCTCAGACTTACCGTTCATACAACAGTTTGCTATTCATTATGTGTTACATACACACCATTAATATTTTCGCGTTTAATTCAATGCAATTATATATAAATGGCTAGTTATTTGTCTAACAATTATAGTTATCGCATAAAATGTGTAAAATTAGTCACAAAATATATAAATGGTGGCAATAATAGTAATAGTAATAGAAATAGCATATAGACATTATAATATACTAAAATAAATGATAAACTTGTCCTTTAATATAAAAATGAAGCATATATAGCATAGCATACACTGCAACACTACATAGCATAGTATTATACAGTACAGCCAACAGCCAAACACTGCCAACGATGTTGTATTTTTTGGTTGATTCTATTTTACAATATGGGTGACTCACTATATTTGTCACTTTATATACAAATTATTACTACGTAATCTTATACCACCATATACTGTACAACATATAGCTTACAACTAATTATTATTGACTAATACTATATAACGTTTTCTTTACTAAAATTAGCCGCAAATTATTTTTATTAAAGTTTAATTACATCGAAACAATAACTCGTACAACGTTTATAAAATACATTTTCAATGTTTATTAATAACTTTGAATTATACATACATTAATGTAAACATTAAATGCCATTTAAGTTTACGACTTGACATTAAAAGTAAAATAAAAACAAATATTGTAAATCGAATGTTTATGGCAATTAATAACTACAGTTATAACAATTTTAAATATATCTTTTCCGAGTCTATTAAAAAAATAACCGAAACCATGTTCGCTAAAAACATTTTATTTACTTTTTTCTTTACAATTTAAATAATGAGATAGAAATTCAATTCAAAACTACTTTTTTATATCCATCTAAAAAAATTAGGTAATAAAACACTTTTCAAAAGGAACAAATTTTTAATTTGCTTTCAAATTTCGATTAAACTAAAACTTTATGTCCATTTTATTTACTTATAAAAATCCAGGTTTAGATAAATCTAGGTTTAGATAAATTTAGGTTTATGTTTATAATGTGCGTGTTTGTGTGTTGTGCTACATTACCCGCTTCTGCGAGACAGTTTGTACAACGCCTCGTTTAAATATGGTTTTCTTATACCCTTTAAATTTGGTGGATATTTAACTAAACTATATCTCGTACCACTAGTCAAGCTTTCACAGAAAATATAAATTAAAAAGGTTTTCATCTTTATTATATGTGAATAAAAGTAGACATTATTAGTGAAACTATTTTATTGATATTTAAGAATTATATATATATTCCATGGAAGAAATAAATAATAATCAATAGTATTTAACGCTTCTCGAAAAAAAATGTACGTAACATAACTAAAAAGTACTTTACAAATGAGCTCAATTTAAATCGTTATTACATAAATAACTGTCAATTTTCAAAATGAGTGTAAAATCAATAACATTCGGTGGGCGAATGTATACTTAAAACAACAAAACTAAAGTTTTTTATGAGTTATTAAAAACAAAAATTTAAAGGCTCTTCACGATAAAACAAAATTAAATTGCAAATAGGCTTCAATAATTAATTATAATTACAACATAAATAATATTACAGTACAGTAAGTTAGCCACAGCCACGAGCACACAAAAAAATGATAAAAGCATGCAAACAAACTAAAGTTTGGACGTTTATCACCATTTGTCGTTAAAACATTTTAAAACAAATTTGGTTATCAAAAAATAGCGATAAATGGCAAATAATATGCTGGCGAGTGATGGTTATTGGGGCACGCAATCGGAATTAAAAAGTGAGTTTTATCAGCCTCTATACTCGTGTGGTGTCATTGAACTTTTATAATAGAAAACTTCACTAAACATTCATTTAATGTTGCGATGTGTGACAGGTTCGCAATACGGCAACAAAACAGGCTTATAGTGGTTAGTGTTGTGTTCGCACAAACTTTCATTACAACGAAATGAAGGCTCTGTGAAGGTCATTATAACGTTATGTGTGTTAGACTGTATGATACGTACGATAATGCGAGGCACACAACACTCAACACATACGAGTTAATGTAACGCCAATTTATTGTTTCAAACCAAACAGTGATAACAAAAACTATATCACTTTTATTACTAACCTATTAGTACTGTAGTAACCTATACTACACATATAACTTATATATTATGCATATATCAAAATTGTTTAATAAAATCATTTCACTTACTGTTCGTATATCAATTTGCTATTCATTTTATAAAATGATCCCATATATAAATCCTATATATGCATCCAAAATAATTGAAAATCGTCTCTAAAACAATAGAAACAGAATAAACGATTTGAATAGAGGAGTGAAGGCTTGCGACCCAACGTTACGCTTAAAGCATTAACACTAACATATGATATTAATAAAAACCATTTCAATTTGCTATCAATTGATTAAAGTCGTCTTATGACACAAACTTGCGATCAATAGCACACATTCTGATGTCACAATATGTATCGAAATTGAAACAATTGATAATAATATTACTATACAATGTTATAATCACACATTTACTCTTCAAATCATTCAATTATTATTTTTTATTTGATTTTGAAAACATTTTTTTTTTTAATATGATTAAGTGATATCCTATTATATTCTCCTAAATATATATTTACATAAAATATGCACACAAACACTTTCGATGAGAATATGGCGCATAAGTTGTAACAAATATAATCTATTAATTGACAATAATTTAATTTCACTTTTAATTGAGATGTACCTTAAATGGCGTGATTAAATTTATTTATTATCATTTCTAAGGTATTAACAATGTTAGCAACGTTTAGAAATGATTTGGGGGACAATACAGCGATCGCCAATAATTATGTACAAATTTCAATGAGAGGGTACAGTGTTATATGTGCACACGTTGTTTATGAACAGAAAATGGATGCATTGGTGAGTGATTAGGCATCAGTATTTTAGATGTTATGTCACTCAATAATATTTATTCATAATGGGTTTATTCAATCTAATATTATAGCTATTCATCCGCACTCAAACTCATTATTTTACAAACGCTTATTTTCATTAAATTTATTTGAATGAAATGATTTTACAAATAAATGGTGAAATAGGTATGCATATAACAGAACAGTATTGTACTATGATATGCGCATTAATGTCTATTAAGTAATAAAATGGTTAGCAATGGCCTTAACATTGTTTTTGGCATTCGTTTGTTAATATTAAGTTAATACCATTTGTTAGCCTCATTTTTTGTTTTATATGATATACTACTTATTATTTGATAAGAATTCTGTTTTGATTTATCGCATTTACTGTAAAATATAACGTGTTAGTCGTAAGAGCACTCAAAACAGAGTATAGTTTAGGACAACGCTTAGTATCTATACTGTACTTTGCAAATACATTTTCATAGTTTATTAATTTGATATTATTTTAATAAAACATAATCATTTTTAGGTGGCATTAAATGTTTTTAGGTTGCATTCATTTTCTTGGAAAAATCATTAAAATTATATTTTATCAGAACATATGTTCAATTTAGAAACATTGTAAAACGAACTGTGAATTTCATAAGAAAATTTATGAATTTTACTCTTTAGCTAAACTATCATTTTTAATTGAGAAGCACTTTCAATCAAATCTTTACAAAACTAAAAAAACTTGCATGCAATAAACATATTGTAATTAAATGGCACTTAAACCAACAGTTTTCTATATTGATAACATGCTATTTAAATGAAACATCTATTCATCTAATTAATACCAGAAAAATTGAGATTTCAATTTGAATTTACATTTGAATACCAAGTTTTCTGCTATTGTGTAACTTCTGTTAATTGTTCAATAAATTTGAAAATGTTTTAATGAACTAAAAATTAGTTTAGCTTTAATAGTGTCGAAATCAATGACAAAATATAATCCATGATTAAAATATTATGATGTATTCGCACACTTATTCGCATTATTACTTTGCAGTTTCAGCGCATAACTTCGAGGCATATAATTTATGTGTCTGTTATTACGTGGAAACACGCGAGAACTGGTCATTTGTTGACAATCAACAAACTAATAGCAAAGGAGTGACACAGAAGTGTTACGTCGACCGAAACAGTGTCGCACACTTTTCCACACCGTTCGAGACTCGATTTAAATGCAATTGTGATGAAGATATATTTACCGGCACTTTGCCTATTATTCACTTTAACGTGTTATCACTCGATTATTTGAATCGATTAATTTGCAAAAGTTATGGTTACGTAGAATTGACCATAAAAGCTGGAACACACTCGCACAGCATTATGACCAGTAAACCGAGTTGTGTGTCAACGTATGACAAACTGAGACATTACTTTATCGGTTATGCGCCAAATTGTGAAAATGTTCTCAACAAAGTAAAGCTATATTATATTTAGTAGTTTTTTTCTACTATTTAATACGCAATTTGTTAATCGAATAGAAACATATAGTCAGTAAATATGGACAAGTTATCGAATCGAGTGGTACTCTAAATATTAATCTAAATATCGTTCTTCAAAATGAGTAATATTTATTTTCGATTTAGTTTTAAAGAATAGTTATAGTTATTTAGTTATGCATATGTTTCTAAACAGATCCGCCGATATTGTGCGCGAATCTCAAGAAAAGCTGGAGAATAAGTATTTAATACTGGAAACAGTGGAGCAAAACATAATGTCAATCGTTTCGGAGTTTCAAAGGGCTAAAAGAAGAATGGATTCCATTAGGAATGAAATTAAAAATCAAATTAATTAATCACTATTAAGTCATTTATATTTAATTTATTAAGTTTTTAATTTGTTATATTTTTTTAAACTTAAAACCACAGAAAATTTTTATATAAATATAATTTAAAATTACTTTTATTATATAAACAATTATATCAGTGTAGTTTTACTCATATTTTCTTATAAGTTAACAGTCGTTTCATATTATTTCAATTTCAGCACTTTTATGCGTTTAATGAATTATGAGCGAGTGTTGATTTAGTCGTAATCTCAGAATATCAGTGTTCATAAGGTCAGCCAAATAATTTAATTTAACGAATCTTTTTTGATATTTTATTTTATTTTGGCATTAAAAAAAACAAAATTAAATTTTAAAAATCTAAATATTCATTTTTTGCTCGTATGGTCGCAAATCATTGTAACTTGTATTCATATTTAACAGACGATTTTTAATTTACAACTTGTAAATAATAAGTTTTTCAATGTTTAAATTTAACTTCGAATTCAATAATTGATAGACCCGTTCTGAGAGATGGAAACTCAACACATTAATTACACCGTAATTCTAACACGATTTCAGATAAAGTGTGGCTCAATGGGTAAACGATCGTCAGAACAGTTTTGTTGTGTCCTTAACCGAAAATAGTAGTGCACGTAAAAGACTAAATGCATAAACAATTTTTTGTTTAAACTATATATTGTACATTGATTATACTATAACTATTTCTACCTATATTTCGGTGAAAAAAAATTCAGCTGCGAGAGCGGATCTCTACTCTCACATTAAATAGTGAAAACAAGATCTTAACGGTCATAATATCTGACTTTGTATTGAAATTTTTGTTAGATATATGGGTATTATTTATTGATTAATGATTATTAGTTGTCGTTTGCTCACTACGTCCGCTGTTCCCCTCTTACTATAATTTTAAATTTCAATATATTTTAATCTTAAAGTCGCTTATTTGTCATACTATATTATAGCATAAAGTGGCAAATTCCGGTTTTAATAGTGGCATATTAAGGTTATAATTAAAAACAGGATTTTTATTCTCGAAAAATTTCAAAATAGGCGAATATGTATTCTCGAAAAAAGAGAAAAATATTCTTAAATAATCTTTTATAACTTTATTGATTTTGATTAAAATTCTTAATCATATACATAAGTAATCATGTTTAAAGGTGTTCGTGGTTTGGTTTGTAATGGTTAAACCATGGTTTTAACCATTGGTTCTTAGTTTGGTTTGGATTGGTTTCATTTTTAAAAAATTTTTATTGTTTGGTTTGGTTTGTGTTTTAGAATGAAAATCCATTATTGAACCATTAAACCATTAACTATAATTTTAATTAAAAAATTCCAATTTTATAGCCATATAATAAATGAATTTTTAATTATTACTTTGATAAAGAGAATTTTTTTTATGAAAATTGACTTTGTAACAAAATTACTCGATTTAAAAATGTTTTATAATTAAATATAATATGTTTTTGTTTGAACTTATTAATAAAATTTGCAAAATTTTGTATACAAAATATGGTTTAACCATAGTTTGGTTTGGTTCGGATTGGTTTACAGTATAGAATTTGTGGTTTGGGTTGGTTTGGTTCAAATTTTAAAACAATGGTTTGGATTGATTTGGTTTGCAAAAAATCAATCCATGAACACCTTTAATCATGTTTATGTTGGCTTATTATTTCATTTTGACAAATTTGCTTTGTTTTCTTTACAATAACTTACTTTAATTTTGATTTTTTTCGTTACACTTCGATCCAAAGTTCTGGTTAGAAGGAAAACAAAAATTTTTTTAATTTTTTTCTTTTTCCTTTTGTTCTGTTTTTGTTCTAGTTTTTTAAGAATCTTTAGGTGTGGTTAAAATCTCAAGTCACATTACACTGTAGAAGTGATTTATAAAAATACAAAAATACTCATAATAAAAAAACCAAGTAAGTATTAGTAATTATCGATTACTTTTAAAATGTTAGTCATTATTAAAGAAAAATACAAATTTAGACTTTAAGTCATTAGTTGAGCGTTGGGTTCGAACACTGCGTGCATCATTACTATACGCGCGACGCATAAAAAATGAGCCTCTGTTCATATTTCTTAAAGTGGTCATAACTTTTAAACCAAAAGAGATAACTCGATAAAACTTTCCATAAATGAATTTTATATATAGTAAAAATTATCGACTATACTTTTGTGGGTTTGTTTTTGTTTTTGTTAAGTTACGCGCGAAACAAAATTATTATTTAGTGATGTCGCCTAAGCCTCGGGAAATTCTTAAATTTCACTTCGACCGAGGGGTTACCACTCAAAAAGAGCTCATGGAATTAAGTGGCATGTCCAGAGCTCAAGTTACCAGACTTTTAAAATTGTTAAAAGAAGGTAACACATTGAAAAGAAAGAAAGGATCTGGACGTCCACCGTTACTACAAAGGGTTGATCACAACAGGATTGCCGGAACACTAGTTTCCCATAAAACTTATTCGGCGAAAACGGTCGCAACTGCTATCCATAACTC
>JAQIVF010000648.1:0-19611 GCA_034698365.1 Steganacarus magnus
GCATAAATTGCAATTATATGCTTCTAATTTATGAAATAAAAAAGTAGCAAATGCTATCATTTTGGATCTCTAGTTATTAATTTGTTAAATCACTTAATTATTTTCATTTTATAATGACTTATTCGTTAAATATATCATAAATCTTCTAATCGTTAACTATTATTTTCTATGATATGTTTCTTTGAATCTATGCTAATAATCTATGACACTGTTTATTGTGTATAATAAAAGTTAGTTATTGGAAAATATACTTTAACACTATTTTCAGATGAATTCCAAATGACGTGTGAAGTTAAAAAACATGACAATCACAAAACACATGCTATAACTGTCGCTTCATCACAATATGCTGAAGTACTTGATTCAACTCTAAATAAATGTCAATATAATTATCAACGAAATATTCCGTCCCTTCAGGATAGCCATAGTTGCACAAGTATTCATACTTATCTTTATTATTTATTGCATCGCTTAAGTATTTTAATTATTCTAGATTTTTTTAGTCTCCATATCTCTATAGTATAGTTACACAGTGTTTACTTTATAAGCTTAGCTTAGAAAACTTAACAAACTCGAAAAAAGATAACCCTTTATGATATCGATATGGTTTAATCCAATAAGATGTCGGTTTCTCAATTATTTTTTATCTGACTTCGATAAAATCAAGGCTGGCATATGGATTTGACCTGTCCGTATGTCACCCTCGAGCGGTAATATAATATAAAAACCGGACTGTACCGAAATATGTCACTTGTAAAACTGTCATGTGCCACATTTACCTATAATTTAGTATAAAATCCAGACTATTTCGACAGTGAAACCAAAGAATATACCACGGATAAACAGCAAATATCAATAATGAAACCGGCTTATGCCACTTTTGGCCATAATATAGTATAAATCCTGTACTTAAACAGAACATTTCACATGAAATAAGCGACTAAGATTAAATTTATCAGATAAAAAATAAAATTAGAGTAAGAGGGTAGCGAGTGAGCAAGCGACAAAAAAAATCATAATTAATAAATAACATCCATATATCTAAAAATTTTAATACGAAAAGAGATATTGTGACCGATCGATCTTGTTTTTTAATATTCTTGTGATCGTGAAACATATTGGGATTAGAGATTTGAGTCTGAGTACCCTTACAGCACACTTACACTGTACAAGTTTTGATGATAGTATGCGCAACTATAATAAATAGTTAAAACTTGCATATTGATAGACACTCCACAATCATCACCTAAAAGAAAACTCAAGTTACCATCAAAACGCTTTCAAATCATATGGTCGACTATAAAAAATTTGTCACCAGTTCATCGTCTGAAACATTCATCAAAAAATAGAAGTTTGCTTAAAAATAGAGAGCGGTGTTCGAGTCATCCTGACATCAGTTATAATAATTTAGTAGTTCTCACACAAATCGACACTAAAAGAAGTCAAGACGATAGCGATGCGCTTTGTATGGCCAGAAATGATAAGTTTCGACAACCTATTACTTCATTTTTAATTGACGATATTATTACGCAAAACACTGAAATTAAGGACTCCTTATGTCACACAAGCAGTCTTGAAAATTTAGATGATTCAGTAAGAAATATAAATATTCTTATTATATCAATAAATTCTTAGTATTGTTATGCAGTAAATAAGAATTTTACAATAACTATTATATGTTATATATTATATGGTAGTAATATTAATAATACGGCTTATGATTAAAGCCCGGATTTTTACATAAAAAAATAATTTTTTCGGTTCATAGTAATTATCCAAGAAATTTTATGTGTTTAAATCATAGAAAAATGAGTCATTTTGTTGATTTTAAAAATCAATATAAATCTATATTTGATGAATAAAAAAAATAAAATATTTTTCAAATATTTTAAGATTTTTGGAAAATTGTCGTTGAAATTCGTTTAGTTTTTAAGACCCCTTTACATTTTTGCAATCACTAAAAATTGTCGATTAAATTCGATGAGTTTTTAGTACCCTTGAACTTTTAAAATTTTTAAAATGAATAAATATTTTTATACTGTAATTATCAATGTTTATATCAAATTCGAGCGAAAAAATAAAAAATTATAAATCAATATTTTAATAGTTTTTAACCAATATATAATATAAAATATTTTGACCTAAGAAATTAAAATATTTTGAACTAAGAAAATAAAATATTTTCCGGGCTTTACTTATGATTCATAAGTTATGAAATATGAACCATTTTAATATAGCTTGATATCCTTAAGAAAGTGAAATCCATTTGAAATTTCATATCAATATTACCAATAAATATAAGTTTTAATGTGCAGAATAATTGGCATATATAAAGTTCTTAAAGTGTATCAAACAATTGTTTTTGTAAGTGTATAGGTTTAATAAAGTAACGAAAATTGTTTAAATTATATTAGTTTGACTATTTTGAGAATTTTCATATTAACTAAAGGTGGTTTCGAACATTTATCAAACAGTCAGACTAAATGTAACCGCCAAAAGAAAATTGACGCCGAAAGGTTGAGTCATTTTCCTTTTAAAATTATGATATAAAATAATTACTACTATTTAACTTGTTAATTACATATAGTATTTAATCAGTACAATCAGTTATTATATATTATCTTTATTATATTAAATTATCAGTATTATAAATTATAATTATCTTTTATAAGACGATACAAATAATAAATAGAAAACAAAGATACTTTCATAAATTAGTTTTTTATAAATATCTAAATCTGCGCAATATGTTGCTATCCGCCACTTTATACTGTATTATGCTAAGTCAAACCCCTTTTATAATTATAAGGAAATATGAAATGGCATAAAGAAATAAGACTTATCTACGCACATGAAGACGAACATCTCCAATCCAATTGCTTTTTTCTAGAAAGTTAGCTAAAAATATATTCTAATTTAATATTCTATTTTTCTATAAATTAATGCCTCCCATTTAATGATAAATTTTATCTGTAAATTTCGATAGTCTTTATACTTATTATAACTATTTAAGAAAAATTTTAATAGAATAGAGGCACTCATTTTTAAATTATAATATCTACAGTAATAAGAACAATCTTTGAACAATATGTATTATGTTTTCATCTGTTTAACATAATTTGTTATCTTTTTTTGGATAAATATTTACGAAAAATTGCTACGAGATTTACCTGTTTTATTTTATGCCTCTTCTAGAATATGTTCAAAGCTTTTAAAACACGAAAGTTTACATAATTTTTTTTTAAATATTATAAAATATATCAGAAGTAATCTAATTTTTACAGTGTAACTATAGTTAGCTACTAATAGCTATCTTACTTACTGAAAGCTCGTTTTAGTTTACAATAAAATATAAAATTACTTTTATAAAATGTACTTTTATCTATTTGTTTATACAATCAGTACTTTTCTTTGTTAAACTATGACTACCCTTAGATTATATAACTATTCTTGTCTATTCACCACTTTGTTAATTAGAAAAAATCAAAAAGTAATCACATGATTAAGATTAAACAATAATTATTATTCTAAACACATTTTAACATAATTTTTTTAAATCAAATCAAATAATATTTGAAACAATATTGTAACAAAAAGATCATTGTTAAAGTACTGAACCTTTAAAGACTAATCCTAACGCTAACACTACTGATAGCATTTAATGTGTTACATCCTCTTATAAATGTTGTATTATTTAAAAATAAAATTTTCTATAAACACATGCCAGGAACTAAATAATTACATCTGTATAAAATGCTATCATGTAAATGCTGGAACTTTTTATTATCAGATAAATAAGTGTTATATAGATATGTTGCTTAAATTATAAATTATCTGTTACTGTTTTATTGCACCAATTTATTGGTTATGAGTTTCATAGAGGTGTCTAATATTCCACATTTCATTTTTATATTTTAATTGTTTTACCATAAAATTTTATATAACATTAATTTGTTGACATTATGTCGTTAAATTCTACTCAAGATATTAACTCATTAGTGAGTATGATATTAAATGGAAAGATTTCAATAATAATAAAAATTATTTGAATAGGAAATAGCATTGACTAGACATCGCATCACAGCATTAAGACAACATCCTTTTTATCATTTAGAAGTACATTTGCGATATGCAAAAAATTTAATGGCTAAAGATTCGTGTGGTAAATATAAACTGATTTTTTTGAAATACTGAAATTTTTTATTGCAACTATTATTATTTACACATTTAGGAACAAGCGATCCATATGTCAAATTTAAAATTGGTAATCGAGTTGTTTATAAAAGTCGCACCGTTTCTAAATGTTTGGATCCAATATGGGACGAGTATTTTATAATTGCTGTCGAGGATGTGTTTCAACCCATTTTAGTTAAAGTATATGATTATGATTTTGGATTTCAAGACGATTACTTGGGAGCGGCATCTATTTATCTCACAAAGCTTGACATTGGATCGTAAGCTAAAACATATTCTAAACATCTATCTTTATTTATCAATTTTATAATTATTTTTCTTTAGAACAAAAGATTTGCAATTATTTCTCACTGAAAATGGAGTGGAAGATAATATAGAAGATCAATCGTGGGGTTATATCTGTCTAACTGTAACGCTAGTTCCTAAAACGCAAGAAGAGAAAGAACAGGTAAATTTTGATGAAATTTTAAAATTATAAACTTTTTTGAATAATAGTTAATAATTAAATTTTGCTCAATAAATATTACATAATTCAAATTAATAAAACATAATGTTTGCATTTCTAATCATTTAATCGTTATGTTAGTATTTCGGAAAAGGATTGAAAACAGTTTCCAGTGGAGCGACTGGTATGGATACTTCAGTGAAAAAATTGAAATTTCAACTTTGGGACAGTGTTGTGAATATTGTTTTAGTGGAAGGAAAGAATTTTATTCTAAAAGATGAAAATTTAAGCGATTTATACGTGAAATTTAAATTAGGAAGTGAAAAGTATAAAAGCAAAGTAAGCTTAAGTTTGATTGTATTTTGATTTGTTTTGTAACATCATATTTGATTTGTTAATAAGATGGTAGCAAAGTGTTTAAATCCTGTTTGGTGCGAACAGTTTGATCTTCACACTTATCAAGACCAATCAAAAGTATTGGAAATTATTGTGTGCACTAAAGAGAATGTATTAGGAAAATGTACAATCAATTTGAATGATTTGAAACACGAGCAAACGCACACGATTTGCAAAAATATAGAAGATATAAACGGATATCTTTTGTTAGTACTAACTGTTAGCGCAACACTAGGAGTTGACACTGCATCTGATCTCAACAATTTTGATGTGTCTAATAAAATGTTTAAAAATTATGTAAGTTTTAACTTAGTTTATTAAACAGTTAACTTTCTAGAGTAAAGTTTACACATAAACAAATAGATATAAAATCATATGCAATTAATAGAGTCGTCAAATTGAGGAAAATTGCTTTTCTTTTTTTGGGCAAACGTAAAAGAGGGACAAAAGCATATGTGCACGATTCACAGTAAAATGAGCATTTTAACACCCATTTGTTGTTCCTGAATATCTTGAATTTTAGTGTTATCTCCTGAAAAAAGGAGTTATTACTGAATTCATCAAAAGTGTCTCTGAACGTGTTAAACATATGTTATTTACTTTTTAATATTTCCCAATTACTTTTATTTTGTTTAATAACTATTTTGAAATATAAATTAAAATACCTAAACATGATTAATTTATGATTTTTGAATAATGAGAAATCGTAATAATTTTGTTAAAGGAAAAAATTTTCTTTATAAGGATATTCTTAACTATTACAGTATTTGTTTGCGTCAAATATTGAAAATATTTAATCATTGAATTAAATAATTTTATATAGATTTATTTGAAAAAAAAAAATATTTTCCTGAATAATCCTGAATTTCTAACTTTTTTCCTGAATCCTTCCTGAATTTATTAGATTTTTAGTCCTGAATTTGACGACTCTAGCAATTAAATTGAAATCAAAATCAATCCGCGTTAATATAATAAATAATTTTCCCAATTTCTGATAGATTTTTATCGCTAATACACATTTTAGTTAAATTATAACCATAACTTAATTACTTATCATTATAAATATCGGTACATTAAACTTATCACAGTTACTTAACAATTAAAATTCATTAATCAACGTTTCAAAATTTTTATAATGATTTTAGAAATTACATTTTAAAATTTATATAGAGTTTTTTAAAAAGTTTTCAAGACCTCGATAACATAGGATATCTTTCCGTTAAAGGTAAATGATATGAGATGTATGAGAATATATTAATTTCTAATAAAATAAAATATTTAGTTTTTAAAGCGGAAGGATTAGCTGCTGCTGATCTCGGAGGCAAAAGTGACCCATTTTGCGTTATTGAACTCGTCAATGCAAGACTACAAACGCCTACTGAATATAAAACTCTTTCGCCAGAATGGAATAAAATCTATTCATTGTAAGTAACTTATGTCAATTTATAAGAGATTGAGAATTTTTAAAATCTATTGCTATTTGTGAATCTTTCCACAAAATTTTTTTAAGACTTACTTGATTTATTGTAATGAGAGACACGAAATATCACTCATAATATCTTTCTGATATTAAAAGCAGTTTTTAACTCATCTATGTATACTCTATCCATAACATAAATTTGATCATTAAATACAACTTTCTTGTTTAAAAATCATTTTCATATATTTGTAATTCGCTTAAATCATTTTTAAATTATCGATTATAGAGAAGAATTCACTATAATGTAATAAGTGTTCATTTGAGGGTAACCTCGGTTTATTTACTTATGTGTGCTTAGCTTATAAGTTATAACATAGACTATAAAGAAATTCAGACATAAAATGGATCACGAAAAAAATTTAAGTACCTGTCGACTATTTTTTTGTAAAACCTCATTAATATTCTTGTAAATTTAAATTAGTTAAATTATCACTTGAATACTACTTCACTGTTTTTTATGACCACTTAAATATATGCATTCGTTAAATTTTCTCTTCTAATTATTCCTAATGCAATAAACATGCAAATATAAACTAGAATAGTTTGACAAGAAATATTTGAATTTGACTTTTCTGCAAAAGCTGACAATGTTTATAATATTGATATAGAACGTGGTTAAAATTTAAGGTAACAATTAATGATTAATGATTTTAATGTTAAAATATGAAAAATTCTTATTACCTTTTGAGTAACTTTTTAGTCAATTCTCAATCTTTCTAAAAATCGCATAATTGAACAGTAATGTATTAAACAATGCTAAATTTAGTTATTAAATATTAAATAGCCAAATAAAAGATATCCATTCTATTTTGGAAATAACTGTTTATGACGAAGATAGAGACAAAAAAGTTGAGTTTTTGGGAAAAGTAGCGATTCCTTTACTCAAAGTAAATATAATTGTAAAAATATTTTAATTTATTGTTTACTTAAATATTGTCTATTTATTCAGGTTAAAAATGGAGTTAAGAAATGGTATACGCTTAAGGATAAAAAATTATTAAATAAATCGAAAGGATATATTTTACTTGAACTAAACATTTCATTTAACACAGTAAAGTTTATAACGACGGAAATAAGCTTAAACTGAGCTCGAGTTAGTTTCAGAATAGCTAAGCTTCAATCAGTTATTAAAGAGTTCGCAAGCAAATGCTAAGCTCAAAACATAATATTCGTCAGTATTTTGATTATATACCTGTTTTTTAACAATATTTCAACTTGAAATTAAAACTGTATTGAAACTTGCAATATTATCAACAAAAAAATAGCAATGTAGCTCAATCTCGATGCTTTCACTAACCAATATGTTTAAGTCATTAAATTAATGAGAAATTAAAGTTTATATTGTACAACATGTGAAACTGAAACTCACCAGTTATGAGCTTATTGCCATCAAATTATAATTATTCTAATGATAATAATAATAGTTTGCATTTAAACAGATCAAAGCAAGTATACGCACATTTAACCCTAAAGAAACAAAATACATTCAAATCGATCAAAGATTCAAGCGTACGATTTTCGTTCGCAATGTTTATCGATTAAAATCTTTAATAATGGAAATTTACGATATTTTGAAATATATGAATAGTTGTTTTCAATGGGAATCAGTATCACGAAGCATCATATCATTGATAATATTTCTTTTAGGCACTTACTTTTTTGAATTATATATGGCACCTATCATTCTTTTACTACTTTTTATAAGAACTTATATATGGATATCAGTTGAAAGCTATTTTAATCTTACAAATAAAGACGAAGAGGTATATAATGTTAATCAATAAAACTCTAAATTACTTAATGTTTCGTTTCTTTAATAGTTTGATGATTTAGATGAAAGTTTTGACGAGGAAGACGAAGAGAATAAAAATGTAAGTAATTTTATTGAATTTATTAAGCATCGGTTCAGAAAATTTCACATTCGATTTGTTAGCTTATATTTTGTATTGCGTTGCACTTTAAATTAAAAAATAATTTTCTTTCAATGTCCTAAATCTCTATGTCTAAAGATTTAATTTTAACCACTCTTTTAACGTCCAGCTAAGAAGCACATAAAATTCAGCAAATATTGCTTTTAATAAATTATGTATTCGCTACCATAACATAAGATTTGTGTCTTACTGATACTATAATAGGAGGAAAAGAAGAGTTTGAAAGAAAAGCTTCAAACAGTTCAAGAAATAACAGCTATAATCCAAAATGTTATCGGAGACATCGCATCGTATGGAGAACGAGTCAAAAAGTAGACATTTTAAAAATATAATCATAATTTGTAATCTAAATGATTGATTTGTTGCAGTACTTTCAACTTTAGTGTGCCTTTTTTATCGTGGCTCGCAATTATTTGCTTGTCTTTTGCAACTTTAATTCTATATTACATTCCATTAAGATATTTAATAATGATTTGGGGGATAAATAAGTTCACAAAAAAGCTTCGGTCTCCAGACGCCATTCCTAACAACGAATTAACAGATTTTCTATCTCGTGTGCCTGACAATGACGAAAAAGTTTGTATATTTTCATTTTTTTCGTTAGTTTATGCTAATATAATCATTATAAGGCTTATATCACATAAATGCATTTTAGTATTAATTACCGCATCGAGTATTTAACGATTCTGTGCTTAATATTGATATTTGTGTGACCTTTGATCGCTTGCCCGTAATTTAAACTAAACTATTAAATAATCATTTTGTTTTTAATAGACAATGTATCGCGAATATAAAGCGCAGCCAACAGATATCTCAATTATTAGTGATGCAGATAGAAAAAGGAAAAAGAAGATTGTATAATACAGTGTTGTTATTTATGGTATGATTGACTAATAATGTTGAATAATATTAAAATCTATTTAATATTTAAATTAATAAATCTAAAAATTAAACTTATTCTATTGTTAAATCAATATTTGTTGTATAAAGTAAAAAATGTGTTGTTATCGCGGCTTTTGACTGTAAAATTTAACATATTATTAATAATTTAAGGGAATATGCAATTTTGCGACAATAAGTTAAAATTTTATTACTGCAAAAAATTACTTATAAATCTAAGCTAATAACTCAAATAAACAGCAACAAAATGAAATTTAATGTTTTAAAATATTGTTATATTTAAAATAATTTTTAATTAATATTATATTGCAATTGAACGATGATGGATGCGATTAACAAACCAATGTATAGGTCAACCTTTTAAACAAGAGATTCAAAAATGTTTAGTTTCATTATTTTTTAACATTCGCAACAATCATATCACATTATTACTTAAAAGTATTACTGAAAAATTTACGTAATGCTCAATTTTATGTTTTTAAATAATTTTGTTTTTGTTTGAATTTTTATGTATTTTCTATTATCTGACTTATTCTTTACAGAAATTTTTGAATTTTCGAATTAAAATGAGATATGAACTTTTAAAAATTTGTTCATTAGATATAATTATAAGCAATCAATTTTGCAATCATTTTGCAATTATAAGTTGGCGAACAATTCAAGTCAATAAAAAACATGATTAAAAAAGTGGGCCAATATTTATTGATTTATTATAAAATTTTAATTAAATCATTTCTAATAATTATAATGTTATTAATTAATGTATTATATATCTAACAAATTTTATAATGTTGTTTCAATCAAAAAGCATTTAACAAAACATTTTAAATGCATTTATTTATTATACTCTGGAAACAAGTTTGTTCGAAGCAATGAATTTACATAATGTACATGTAAATTAGTTATTAAATTCCACTAAATTCAACTTGTAATCAAAGTATAATATTATAAAATTGAAACATTTAATAATTTATTAAAAATATTATTTTAATGATTGAATAAAATGAGTCAAATCGTACTCTTTCTCGTACTGATCAGATTCCCACAAATCAGGTAAGGTGTCGAGTACATTCTTCATGCTCGAGCTTGAATCCGAGTCTCCACCACTAACTTTGTTCGACTTCTCTGCTTTGATATTTTTATCCAAATTAAAGAGATCCAATATCTGGTCAGTTGCCATAGTTTTTAAACTAGAGTTTTCGCTGCTGATCACCGTATTAGCGATTGTTAGCTTAAATTTTTGTAAACCCATTATTTTTTCTTCTAATGTACCGGTAGTTATCAATCTAATTTTTAGTTAAATTATTTAAAAATATGTTGACAGCAAAATTAGAATATTTATAAATACCTGTACACATTCACTACTTTTCTTTGACCGATTCTGTGCGCGCGATCCATAGCTTGTAAATCTTTCATTGGATTCCAATCATGTTCAACAAAGATAACAGTGTCAGCACCAGTTAAATTTAAACCAAGACCGCCAACCTTTAATACGCATCAGAATAAATTGTTATGAATCGCTTTTAACAAGCAAGTCTCTTTTAAAAGTAAATAATAAAACTAAATGAAACCTGTGTTGTTAACAATAAGACATCAATTGAAGGGTCATTATTAAATCGATGCACAACTGAATGCCTTGAAATTGGGGGAACATTACCATCGAGTCGCAGATACGAAACAGTAGGCATATGGACTTTAAATAAATCATTTTCAACGATATCGAGCATGCTTTTCAACTGACAAAATACTAAAGCTCTGTGTTGGTTAACCACTGGTTCTGAACCATTTATAACCTGTGATAAACTTTGTGTTCCAATTCCACAATCAAGTAATAACTGTTTCAAAGCACACAATTTTGCGGCATGACTTATATCAGATAACGAACTCTTTTGTTGCTTAAGCTGTGCGGTAATGGCGTCGTACTGCGGATGTTGCGCGGAAACAACCAATTTTGGATGATTGCAAACTTTTCGCAAATATTGTAATGCTTGAAATATATGAGTAGTTGGCATCGCATTCGCTGTTTTGTTTTTATCAACATTACTCTCACCAATCGATTCTTGCATGTTCTGTCGCGCTCTACTTTTCGCAAAATCTTCGTAAAGTTGTGCCTGTAATGCACTTAATTCGCAATAATAATCTTGCATTATTTTTGGTGGCAGATCTTTAAGAACATCTTCCTTCATTCGTCTAAGAATAAACGGCAAAACTTGTCGGTGAAGAGATTCCATAGCGAGTACACCTGCTTCTTGTTCTTTTGAGGATGACTTTGCATCACGACTTTGTAATATAGGGCGCGAATATCTCGCTAAAAATTGTCTTTCTGTACCCAAAAACCCAGGCATTAAAAAGTCAAACAATGACCATAATTCTAGAACATTATTTTGTATGGGAGTTCCAGTTAAAATTAACCTATGATTAGCAGGCAATGATTTAATAGCTTTTGCTAATTTAGTTTTTCCGTTCTTAATCACATGCCCCTCGTCTAGTATGCAATAATTCCATTTAATTGATGAGAAAAATTCGATGTCATTTCTTACAATATCATATGAAGCAATCACAATATTATATGATTGTTTATTGCTATTGAGTTTAATTTTATTTCTTAACTTCATTCTATCATTGGGTGGTCCCGTATAATGCAACGGATTCAAGTACTTCACGTTCACAAACTTGTCGACTTCGTATAACCAGTGACCGGTAAGAGTTGGCGGACATATTACTAATGAAGGCAATAAATTTAGATCTGAACCTTTGCTGCAGTTTTTTAATTTTGATGATTGATAAAAATGATCAGACGCTAAAATACATATCGCTTGCAATGTTTTTCCCAAACCCATCTCGTCAGCAACAATACCGTGAAGTTTATACTTATTGAGAAACGCTAACCAATTTACTCCTTCCTAAAAATTAGAATAAAAATTAGAAATTATAAGTTTTATAAACAAATTACACACATAAAGATAAGAAATTAACAACACTATTCAGAATTTCATGTAAATAACAAATTGCTTTATAAAGTAAAAACAAACTTCCGAATATAAAATTTACCATCAAAATTATTAAAATTACGTCCATCTAAATATTAAGGTATCTTTCAAAAAAATTAATTTATAGTTATCTCTGAGAATTTACTTTAATCAATTTTAACTAAAAACCATTGTATTAAGTAAATATTGTTTATCTAACAAAAATTTTCTATTAAATTACATTGAAGATGTTCTGTCCGAAGAACGTTATAAGTTCCAGAAACTAATTAAAAAATCTGTAGAAAAAGGCAATGCATAACAGATGAAATTTGCCGATTTTCTTCTCTTTAAAAATTAAAATTTAATATTAAAAATAAAAAAAGGTATAAACGAATAACAAAGCTAATAAACTATTATTAAATATTGGAAATAACGAAAATAAGTGAAAAGTGATGCGTCTCAAGTGTTAGATTTACCGTTTGATAAGTTCGAAGCTCAGCTTTAACAGGAATCGGTAGAATGTAGTCATCGAGTTGTTTAATATTCATTAATTGTTCTAAGAAATGTCGCTCGATTTCTCTTTTTTCTAGCATTTCTTTAGTATACTCAACATTAGTGTCAATATTTGTGCTGTTGTCGAGAGGCATTAGTTGAACGAGTTGTGCAAAACAATGAGTTGCCATAAGTCTCACCTTATCATTTTGATCACTCATACGGCCTAACATTGGAACTATTAATAACACAATATATGGAACAATATCAAGCGCTAAAGAATCGATGATACATGAAATGGCTTCAACGGCTCCTTGTCTTTTAATTACTGAATCTGCAGCTTCTAATAGATCTAAAATTTGTTTTAAGACTACTGTCATCGTTTCTTTTTTAATAACAACACTAAGCATTCCAAAACAACGCGCTGACATGTGACGAATTTCCATATATTCGCTCTGAAGATATATACTTAAATGATTTAATAATGTAATTAAGTAAGAATATAAACTTTTATGCATATGAGGTCCAATTACTTCAAGAACTTGCAGACAACAAATTAAATCTTTTGGTTCGATTTTATTTTGCGCGTCACTATCGTTCATTATATTAGTGATTTGCTCCCAAAGTGAAGGCAGTATATTTGGCAAATCACATCCAAAATATTTAGCGATCTCTATAATAGCTAAAGTTGCACCACGTCTTAGTGTTTCATTTTGCTTAACGGTTGGTTCAACAAAATTAGAGAGCGCTGTCTCGTCAACTGATGTCGATGCCTCAAACTTTCCTTTCTTTTGTGAATTAACGGAACTCGAACGACGCAAAAACGCTTTGTCACTAAATTTTTGCATATTATCTAATGTCAATATACCAAGATTGTTATTATTTAATTTTACATCGTCTAATTTATCACTTGTAATATTCAAAACAGGAGTAAAATTTAAATCAGAACACAAATATGTTATTAAATTTTTTATAATTTTAGGAACAGGAGAAATGGTACTCGAATTAATGGGTCGATCACAGCATATTTTAAGCAAACGAACTAAACTTAGAGCAGATTCACTCTGAATGTGTTCATTTTCTTCTGACTTTAACGAATCCATGAGCGGTCGAACGATTGGGTTTAGCTTTTCTGGAATATCATTCCAAGAAATCAATGCACCGGCGATTGCTGACAAAACACATGTTGAAAGTGATGCCTGATATCGCGATAAATCTGACGATGATTTTAATAAATTTTTACATTTGTCTTCAATACTAGTTTCTTTTAAATTATTTTTTGAATTTTTTCCGCTCGATTTCAATAAAGTGTTGGCCAAAGTAGTAATTTGATCGAAAGAATAAACAACGCCTGATTTATACACATTTTCATCGAATGTCACATTATTTTGTCTCAATAAACTCACAAATTCACGAGTTTCTAGTTGTAAACGTGTAAAAAGAGACGAAATTTCATCATAATAAATATATTCTTGCAAACATTCTAAACATTTATTGCTAATCGATTGAATCAATTGGATTTTAAAATCATCATTCATATCATTCAATGTAATGGTAACTTTCGCCCATTCTTTAACATCAAAAATATACTATTAATAATTTCTAAAAAAATAATTAAGTTATAGATAATCCGAATACCTTTGATAACCCAAGCGATACACATTCGCTGTGTCGCAGATTTGGAATTCAAATGAAATAATAAAATATTGGCCAAACATTCTGTAGTGATAGTACACGAAGAATTTTCTTTGGCAATAAAATAAGATAATAAACCAATAAATTTTGCGCATTGATGTCTGGCACGTATCACGTATTTTTCTCTTTCTTCTTGGTTTTCACTCAAAGTTTCATTTCCACCAATAAAATAATCGCTATCACCACTATTTTGATGTCCAAACTTATTATTTCTATACTTGTTATTTAACGGTTGCTCCGAATGATTATGAAATTGTTTGATGTTAAGCCACGTCGGAGAGCTGTCGATATCGATCGGTATCTTCGAGGGATGCATCATAAGACATACCCATCCGCTTAAATGCTGACACGATGCTAATAATAAATTATCATAACTAGATTTCGTAACAAATCTATGCCACACTTGGTATAAATTATTTAATATCTCTTCTTTGTATTCTATTAAACACCGTTGATATAAAAGTCTCAATGCATCCGAAAGTAGTTGAGAATTCAACCAAGAAATAGCGTCCTTTGATGATAAAATAAGAAGTGCTTCCAACACAGATTTTCGAACTGATGACAATGAGTGACTTAAAAAAGGCCACAATCGCGGCACTAAAATGGTTAATTGTGAACAATCAAAATCAGAATTAAATGTCAATAAAGATGATAATAGCATTAAAAGATCACCAGTCGAAGAACTGAGATCATCGAGTTCTAGCAAAGCATCCCATAAATAAGCGATAACTATCGGCACTTTTTCTGGCAATGTTTCCATCAATACATGTTTGACGGGAACTAAAGCAGCGGCGGCTACAGCTGATACATCGTCAACACTATCTTTTAGACCGTTAAATATAGGTTGATATACAAGAGGTAATAACTGAAACGCAAGATCTTGTCTTATTGCTAAAAGGTATTTCAATCCAAGCATTCCTCCGTGACGTGCTTCCCACTCATTACACGATAGCAACTCAAGTAATATCTTCAGCACATTGTGGACGCCTTCAGCACTCAACAAATTCAGAACTAAGCCTAACGTCTGCGCACATGTTTCTCGAACAGGAGCCACAACTTGATCTGATACGAAGTCACCGAATTTGTCGAGAGCCAAAACTGATATGAGTCTTAAAGAAAAATCCTCGAGCCATAGTTGATTGATAGCATCCATTAGATGCGAAGGCGTATCTCTCGTCCTTCCACCGCATTTTCCTTGTAGTTTAATAATTTCTCGTAAAGCAGTTGCAGCTCCGTGTCTCACTTCCCACAATGGATTGAAAAGATCACACATTAATTCATCGCTGAAAGATTCTAACGGCCACTCATTAGATGACAAAATATCAAATGTTTGTTCTTCATTAGCGTTGCTCTCAATATCTTCGCTCTCAATCTTGATTTTTTTGCCGTCTATACTATTATCAATGGATTTAATTCTGTTTAATCGATTGGCTTTACGTTTAACAGACTTTCCCGTCACTTTGCTAACCATGTCATCCAAATCAGTGCTTTTATTTGACAAATCAAGCGCTTCTGATTCACAACAGTCATCACTGGCTAAATCAGAATTGGTTACAAACTCGTTTGAATCGATTTGAAGTCCCAAATGATTGGCCACATCCAGACCTAATCGATGGTTTAATAATAATCTTTGTTTAGCAATTTTTTCTTTCTGATCCACAAACGCGCAATTATTAGGATCCGGTGTGTCATCAAATTCTTTTCCCTCCGAAGCCAATAAGTTATGACCGCATTTGATGACGGAATTAAGATCATATTTGTCAAAATTCATTCTGCCGACAGTGTGGTTATACTTCACGTCATTCTCAGTGGAGGCGAGAGATGTGTGGTTAATGCCGATCGGAAACCAAAGCTCAACATTTTTGACGATCGCTTCGACGGCAATACTGGCGGCTATTCTCGTGTCCCACGAACTGCTGTGCAGATAAGTGTGTACTTTCGCCAACAAGTTGTGCAACTCATGAGGATGTAATCGCTGCACTTCACCCAACTGTAGTGCCGCCGCTTTTCGCGTCACTAAAGTGGATCCAGTTTCCAATAGAAGAAAAAGTCTATCCAATCGCGAGCTCATATCTTAAATGTTCATAATTAGATTGGTTTCTATTTTAAAAATCATAAATACATGTGAAAGTGATGTAAATAATAACATATTCTAAAAATTAGTGCAAACATAACAAATAATACTCATAATATTCAGATCAAGGCTTCAATCACTCGTGTTTACGTTAACATGTGTTTTAATATTGATGTGCTTTTCTAAGCGTACACCCATTTCCAACGTTCCAACATAGACTCTAGTAAGAACTTTGAACACAGACACTACAAAAACCATTGTTCTCAACAATATTTCTAAAATATAATGTGTCTAAGTTTCTATTAAATAAGTGCACTCCTAAGCTCACGTCAGTTTAATATTGTGTACAATTTAATGTTTAGCGATTAGAAATATAAATTTTTTACTACGGTGTTTACTTTTTTAATGTGATCAACACTACAGGTTTTAGCTTTATAGTCCAGCAAATTACGATTTTTTCCAATCAATTTTCAATACGAGTTAAACATATTTGTCAGGTATTAAAAGCTTATTTTAATGATATCAAGAAGATGTTAGATTTTATGTCTTCAAGGATGTTAGTAGATGGTTACTTATGATAAATAATATAAGGATTTTCGCAGTTTGTGTTAATAAAGGGATTTAACTAAAGTATCCAATAGGGGTCTTTCAAAAAAAATTTGAGCCAATACTTAGTGGAATATTATGCTATATTGTGCAACAGAAAAAATATTCACTGTGCGAGAACTGAACACAGGCTGACTATAAATTTTATAAGCATTTATTGAAGTAATTTTATAACAAAGATAATAAAACCTTCATTTTGAGTAAACAAGTATTAATAAAGAAGTTGTTGAGAATTATGTTCAATAAAATTATCATAACTATGTTCAAAAAATATTTTTCAATCTTTTTCATACAATTTTGTATAAATGTATTGTTTTGAGATAAAACCTCAGTGACAGTATGTGTCGTTTATCTGTAATAAGTGTCGTTTTGTTTGTTTTTTTTTTGAATAATACAGTATATCCAATAAGTTATTAATAATTAATAAAATTATTATAACTTATAAATACTAATTGTAAAACAACGCCGCAAATAACAGTGACTAACTCTGTGTCAAAAGTTACTGCAATACTACGTTTGTTACATAATAAATAATTCTATGTTCAATCTTTAAAACTTTAATTAGTATCGAAAGATAAAAACTAAGGTAAGTTCAAATTTTTGAAATTTTATCGAAAGGAAGTTTATTTTTTGTGTTGAAAAAGATAAGATCAAAATATTGCAGCTTTGTTACAAACTAGACATATTCTTAACTTTATTGGTCAAAGTAATAAACAATATTTATTTGAGAATCGATGAAATATTTAACAATGAATAAAACTTTCGAAAAGTGAATTTATTCGTGACATCAATTGACACACGAGTGTGAGAGAAAGGTGATCAGAGAGAGTGCAGTAATTACAGGGGCATTACTCTTCTCAGCCTTCCAGAAAAAGTCTATGCAAAGGTACTGAATAGTAAGTTATTTGAAGTGTGTGATCCAAAAATCCAGGAGGAGCAGAGCAGTGTGGATTTCGAAGTGACCGATGAACAACTGACCAACTGTTCATTCTTCAATAAGTCATAGAAAAAACAGGAGTATTCAAAACAAATCTATATTGCATTTGTAGACAGAAAAAGCATACTAACGTGTTGAACGAAGTCATATGTGGAGAACCCTTGAGGAGTATGTTGTAAGCGGTCAGCTGATCAGAGCAATATTTTCCCTATACACCGATAGTAAAATTTGTGTCAGGATACTTGGACGTAAGTCAAAAACCTTCTCTGTGAGTGCTGGTCAAAAACAATTATGCGGCAACTAAACAGAGGAGTCTTGCTAAACGAAAGCTTAGCATAAAAGCAAGCTATCCGTTTTCAAATCAATCTTTGTCCCGTTTCTTTCAATAAATTCTTATATTGAGAAAAAGAACGTTCAACTTCTGCAGACACAATCGGAGCAAAAGTTGTAATTTTTTTCAGTTCATAATCAGTTATTTTGCACTTATCTTTATAGTTTAGATTTTTGTCTAAACACTTAATAAATTTTTCTTTAGCAAAACCAACTAATTTAACTAAAACTTCATTAACCAAACAAAGTTGTTTCGAGTATTATATCTCGTTACTCTAATTTTGTTATTATCAGGAATAAATTCATATATTTTATGTTTAAAAGTTGAGTTTGAAATGAATTTTTGTCAATAATTTTTTTAACATTGTTAACTGTAATTGATGATAATTTTTCATTAATTTGTTTTACAAATTCTTGAATTTTAGTAAAGTTTTCGTTATAATAGAGTGCAGTGTTAAGCCAACTATTCCATCTAGTTATCACAGTTTTTGGTGGTAGTTTTTTTAAACAAATTAATACAATACTGTGACTTTAACAAAACTTTTTTGTTCACTGTTTTGTTCATAAATTGAAATACATACTCTATTAATTGCATGTGCAACACAAGTGATGTGAAATGTATTTTTAAATAAATCCTTTTTTAGATTTTTTATGGCACAAACCATATAAGGTGCTTGATCTGTAACAATTAACTTACAAAGATCAAACTTAATGCTGCCCCATAATAAGCAGGAACTTTCTAATATTGATTTTTGAGTTGTTTCAGAAATAGTTTTTTCTAAGAATAATGTATTTAAAAGCATAGGTCGAACAAATTTTCTGATAATGGCCCAACCAAAATGTTTAAAACATTTCTATTTAAACAATCTGTCGTTTCGTCAATAATGAAATAAATAAAATTATTACCTATAACTTTTTTAACTTTATTCATTAAATTATAATATAGTGGTGTTATATAAATTTGCCGCAGAGTTGACTCATCAGGAATAACTCTTTTCATATATTTTTCAAAAAACAATTTTAAAGTTGTATTGTTTAATTTTGATAATGGTATTCCAGTTGAAACAAATGTTTTATTCAAATCGCTAAAAAAATTATTTACACTTTCTTGATTTTTAGCCTTATCAAAGGCATTTAGAAGTAAATTTTGTTTTTGACAATT
>JAQIVF010000649.1:0-19607 GCA_034698365.1 Steganacarus magnus
CTCATCACTAACTAACTTGCTCTTTCTCTTCTTGAAAATTGATTAAAGTCCCGATATATTGAACCCTCAGTCCCACAAAGTGACTAAATTCCTAAAAAATTAATAATTCAGCTGATTCTTAACACTTTCATTTCATTTTCAGTTTAACTCAGTCAATACTTAATTTGTCGAGCTTAGTATACTAAAATCAAATAAAATTTGCCTTTAGTATAAAAACAAAATGGACTGAAAAATGTTCTGAATGCACTTAAACTCAATTTTATTGCGTATGTTTTCATTTCTTAAATTATTTTGATAATAAAAGTATGTTAATTAAGGATGTTTTAAAATATTCCAATATAAATAATACTATCGATAAAATACATTTACATTTCCAATTTTATCTCCAAGTGATTGGCATCAACTTTTGCATATTAAAAGTTTTGGGTTAATAAATCTTACAGAATGGATAAACATGCGAAATATTGCTTATATTATGCGATTGATTGTATGGATAATTAGTAACCTGATTCGAACGCTGCATCGAAAACTAGATGTCCTTTTTTAGCTTTGCCAGTATGACCCGGCGGTCGAATGACGAGCCGCGAGACATTGCGCACTCGTTCCTCTGAGTCACTTTCGCTGCTCGATTCTGTAATGGAAAATAGCATTATTATGATAGCGGCTTCTAAAGCATCATCGCATCATATATATCCAGGAGAGTATAAGAGATAAGAGATAGCAGTTTCTCTCTATCCTCTCTCTCTTACAGCTCTGGCACAGGAAAACACGCGCACAATCGCTATCAAGACACAGACAAAACACGCACGCATAGAATACCATAGACGTTGAGGCAATTGGCGGCCATTTTGTGCGTTTAATGGCAACGCGCTGTGCTGTGTAACTGCAATCGTAGACTACTCTGACGACACATACAGTTTTGGGAAGCTGTGTGCGTGTGTGTGTGTGCGTACGTATAACTATATGGTTATAGCATAGTGTGTGCGACTCGCTGTGTGTAAGCATTGTGTGATCACATCTGCCGTCTCATTGTGGCTCTCATTGGTAACGCTTTTCCAACCGTTATACCAGTTTATATATACACACATATACTCTGATTTTCGTTTCACTGCTTTCATTTTAGTAGTCGAGTTTTCTGTCTGTATCTTCGAACTAACACTTCGAAGATATACACCACCTATTTTTTCGCTTCTTTTTATTCAACTGTGTTTCTCTTCCCTGTGTGTTATGTTATAGTAATTAAATATTATATTATATTATAACAGTAGTATAAATATATAGTATATTATATTATATATATTATTATTATGTATTTGTCTCATCTCTGCGTATGATATCATTTTTTTCGTGCACACTATTTACTGAAAAAAAGTATTCATTTATATTTATTATTAGTATTAGTAAATTTTATTCGTAATACTCTTTTACGCAAAAGTGTTTTTTTTGAAATATTTTCAGACGTCTCTCGTTTAAGTATTTGTCAAAAAAAACTCGAGCCAAAAAACTCTGAGACCAAGTGTGACATCAAAAAAAATATTACAATCATTTATCTCTTTAACTCATAATTTATTTGAAGAACAATTTTTTTGGTGTGTTTTGCAATAACAGAAATTAAAAATTTTCCAAGTGATCCATTGTTTATCAGAAAATAATTCTTCAAAAGAAAATCAAAGGATTATTGCTTGTTTTCAACTTGTTTTTTCGCTAAAAATCAATAGTTCTTTGCTACACAACACCACTACTTATTGTCTAAAATGATGAACGGCATGGACTCATCTCCAGTGCAAACCGTACAGAATGGCAGTCTTCATAACAGTAATTCGTCAGTGCAGTCACTTTCTGGCGGAGAAGACAGCAAAACTAATCTTATCGTTAATTATTTACCGCAAACCATGACTCAAGAAGAAATTAGGTCTCTATTCTCGTCGATCGGCGAAGTGGAGTCTTGCAAATTGATACGCGATAAAGTAACCGGTATGTCATCCCAATGTATGATATTCGTCATTTTTTTCATTTCTATTATTTATTTTTAATTTTTATTATATGTTATATTTAGATAATAATTTTAGTCTTAATTAAATTAATATTTTTATTATAGCATTAAAAAAGGGGCGCAATAATAATGCATACATACTCTAAATCGAATATTGTATAGTAAATTTGCGTGCTATAATAAATCAATAGTATATATATATAATCTCAACACTAATTAAGCGGTTAGAGATGACCACATATATATAGATAGTGTCTAACTATTTATTTGTTAACGTCGTTAGTCTATAGCTAGTCTAATATTAAGCTAATACTACCAAACAAAAAAAAACGCGAGCAAAAAATGATACGAATTAAGGGCAAAACAGACGAATAATGCTGGGCTCTATGTTTGATATATAAATATTTTAATTATAAGTAAACTGAAAGATATCCTCATTTTGGATGAAAGCTATGATGTAACGCAGGCTTATATAATGCTATCGTTTCATAAGTATTACGACACAGTTTGATCCAAATGAGAATCTCTTCTATCATTAAGATTAGTACGATATAAGGGATTGAACAATAGTAATTGTATCTCTATTTCCATTACATAATGCACGTTTCATTGCTACAATAAAGAAGTAGAGTCATAAACGAATGTTTGTTTGGCGCAAAAAAAAATATTTCGCCCAAACCGTTCATACTTCGGTTAATCAAAATAAATAACTTAATTTTGCTTATTTTGCAATAAATTTTACAAGTTTAGCGAATTTATGAGTACGTAGATTGTGTCGAATTCATAAATATAGAATTTTTGTTACTTGAAAAAGTTCAGTATTTTAGTCGAACGTACGGATTATAGACATTTCTGATAGTTAGTCGGTTAGGGTTTTTTGCTCCCATTTCAATAGAGAAATGTTAGGGCCATTCTTTCGCCTTTATAAACATCGCAGTCTCTAATTTACTAGAATAGATTATGTGACATATTTTTTTGAACAAATAGATTTAATGCAAAACGCAAATATTTTGCGTAATATTAAAATTTTATTTTTTGTTACCTAAAGTAAACGTTTATAATAGACACATGTATTTATTTTTTTTAATAATTTGTGATTTTAAGTGTGTATGTATGTATGTGTGTGTGTAGCTGTAAAAATAGCGTTATTTTTATCTCTCTCAGAATTTTAGCCTAATTAATATTTTAAGCCGTTACTATTATTAGAGTTCTGTTCATCTCTGGGCAAAAATACAAAACATAATCTATGATGCATTACTTGATGATAATAATTTGTATAATTCTTTAACTGTTGTTTAATGAAAATGTTTGTTTGACTGAGCAGTTTTGCTACAAAATATTTTTGTTCAGTTACTCGGGATTAAATACGCGTTCGCATATATTTACTTTTATAATTTTTGTAGTATTTACGCGATTATTAATCCGGATGCGAGAAACATCTATTTTTATTTTGAAATAAAAACTTATTTTTCAGGACAATTTGCCAAAGATCTAAATACGCGATACAACATATATTGGGTGTACGTTTTATTTAACATTTTAATTACGTTTATAATTAATTATAGTTTCATATTAATTTTTTATTCTTTAGTACTTGTATCAAATAACTCTGTTAAGACATATTATATTAAGACAGTTATCATGTTTTGTTACCTTGATTTTTGATATTTATTTTCAATATCAAAAAATATTTTATTATCATGTAATAATAGGGCAGTATCCGTCTTATACATATTTAACAATTTGTAAAAAAAGAGTAAACTCTACTCGTGAGATGTTTATATTAACTCTCTATTCACGTCAATACACACACTATACATGTACACACAATGGATAATTTTTTATTTTATTTTTTTTAAATCTTATTTATGTGCTGCTCTTTTCCGAATATTAGAGGCAAACACTTAGCTTTTAATAGCTATTAGACTTTTTATCAAAACAGCACTGAATAATGCCCTTTAATAATTTACTCTGAAATATTATAGATGTAATTATATTACAGATGTTTCTCGTGTTAACAAATAAAACGAACTGAACCTTTAACTTTCTGTTGTTTAACCTCCGCCCAACTGCTACTTTTAAATTTCACAATCCAATCAATATTTCTAATGCCAAAAGGACAGTGAAAACAAATGAATGCGAATTATCTAACTTCAGTAAAATACTGTTGTATACCTGAAATATGTGACTATACTAGAAAGAATTTAAACATATACGAGAGAAAAGGTATTGAGGGGATGGGTTCGTTAATATCAGTGATGGGAGACAGGGATTACGAAAGGGTGTACCCTTGATTGCTGAGCGTGTCGTGATGGCTGCAATAAAATTTCAAAATTAAAAATTATCCTTTCAAAAAAAGCATCTCTTCTGCACGCACCTCTGAAAATTGGATTGCAAGTTCGTATGACTAAATTAGAAATTGTCGATCATTCCAATTAATATTATTTATTTATAATTATTAGTCAGGCTTGAATTTATGTTAAATTTTTTTAGAATTGGACATAATAATCATTTGATATTTGAAAATAAAACGTTGAAATAAATATTTATGATGCTCGTAAAAGTTGTTTGCTTCCGTGAGAGGTATCATTTAAATTTTTATTCGAACTCATAGAAGTATTCTAGAAAACAGGAATTCTTTTAAATACTAGAATTATTGACAAATTTTTTTAGACATTTTGCACTTATATTTAAAATTGTTTATCCTTTATTTTATACTATAAGCTTGTTTTACTTTTAAGTCACTGCGTAACAATGCTAAAGATTTAATCACAATTAAATCATGTGCGTACCGATGCGTATATTCAATTCTCAGTTTGCCATACATCTTCCTATCAAAAACAAAACTGAATCTCCTTAATGTGTAAACGATTTAAATTATTTTTAGATTCTAGTTGTGTGTGTGCGAGAGAGAGAGAGAGAGTTTGTTTGAAACGAAGTTTTTCTTGTATAAACACGGCATAATTAATACAATGAGATGAGCGAATATTTGTGCTAGTTTTTGCTATATTAATCTGTCCAATAAATTCATCGCGAAGTTTTCACTAGAATCAAATTTAATTAAACGGTCAGCTAAAGTTTGAGGGAAATTTTAAATTGAATTATAAAGTACCAATTTATGATGTTTATCTAGTTTTTATTACCAATTTTTAAAAATATTTTCGTCAGCGGAAAATTTTTGCCTTCAAAAAAAAATATTTTTAATACAGAATTCGCTTTAGCGATAAATAGATATATAGATATATATATCGATGGATGATGACGCGTAAATTTAAACAAAATATCGCACCGCTTATGTTATAATTGCGCTGTTGTATATCTAAGAAAAATGTACAGTTTAAACAAGTGCTCAAATAACGAGACTCTAAAAATAGGTTCAGGTCTCACACGCGTTAAGCAGATACGAGTTTATTTTTAAAATGTAGATGCGAAACAGAGAGTGTTTGGTGTTTTCTTACTTTTTGGCAATTTATTTGCGATTAATTCCTTAACACTCTGGTAAGTTAATTCTTTAATTTGGCGAAATTATGCTCACGGAAGCATTTAGAGATAGCATTCAGTTAATATTAGTTTAGTTTATTTTCACTTCAGTTTACTGCTAGATTTTTTGCATTTACTTTGCATGCTTCGGAATTTTATATTTTTGATATTGGAATAAATAAATATATATATCATCAGAGAGAATCACATTTTATTGATTTGATAATTTAGTGATAATATATTTAAAGCCTCAAAAATCTTGAATTTTTAATTAATAACTAATTTGTATTGAATGAATATGTGTGTGCTTTAATCAATCATTTTCATTCAAAAATTATAATCAAATTTTAATATGTTTATAAATCAGTGAAAAATAGAACCATTGGTCCCATAAATGTTTATAGTTAATATTAATTATATTAATTTAATCTTAAATTTTGTATTAAATAGTGTTTATATTGATTCTAACTTTGTAGCTATTATATATTATACCATATTCTCTCGAGAATTTTTTACCGTAAATTATCAAAAATCATTGAAAAAAATTAACTCATTCTCTTATTAAGTGAAATAAATTCAGACATTTTAAAAAATTAATAGAATTTAACGCCTGCTGATTAAAATTGAAGCGCAATTTTTTGGATTAAAATCTTGCAAAATAACACAGCAATTTAATATAATCTTTCTCATGTCATTACCCGTGTTTATCCCAATAAATAAGTCTATTACTCAAATAATATATCGATCGTCTCCTTATTACTAAAGTTTTACACTTATTATTTTTTTAGACATCTTTTGAATTTATCATGTATATCAATTCATGTATTAATCTTTATATTTGAATTTAACACATAGTTATTAGCTTCACATCAGCATTACTCGCATAAACGCAGCAAAAATCGTAATTTAGTAAAAATATTTTTCCTTTGTTGTATGCGAATAATATAAGGGATAAATATGACGCTTAACTTTAATTTCAAAACGATCCCTACTCTTGGTATCGATTGATAATAACCTCTATTCCTCAAAAAAACAAAACACACAGCACTTACGCTATCATTTTCGAGAACGGATACAGAATTAATTTCTCAATTAGCAATGAACTATTATTAACAGAATCTTGGTTTTCAGAAACAATATGTTTAGTAAAATTTTCTATTTATTTCAAAATAATTTTTAGCTGTCGAGTGGACTCTCTTCTCAATTGTTTCTATAGTAATAAAACACATGACTAGACTGTTCTGAACAGTACAGAATCTTAATAGTCTTTAGTAATTACTCGTACGTTAATACTTGTACCATACATAGTATAATGCATTGTCTATGTATTCTGTATATATGTGTGTGTGTGTGTGAGCGAGAGAGTGTTCAGAACGTACGGTTTAAAAATAAACGATCGCATTGATCGATCGATTTTAAGCGAAAAGAATTATCCTTAAGGATTCTTTATATATAACGCGTTTCTTCAAACGTTTTCTCTCTCAAATTTTTTTAATCGCTAGATTTATGTGTCTGTCTTTTCAGTTAAGACTTTTATATATATATAACGGCAAATAAAAAAAAATAGAATTACTTTTGGAAAAATATGTTAGCATAGGTGGTACACAGGGATGGGCAAAAAATTTATACCTAATTGATCGTAATATTAATAGTTATTATAACGACTATTCCATTCATTTTATTAAAAAAAAGTTTATATATATATATATTTATTTATATATTATATTCGTTTATATTCGTTATTATTTATCTTTAGGGGTTCTCTTTAGCATTAAACCGAATACGCTATTTATTTTGTATTATATTTTTTGTTACTTTAGGGCAAAGCCTAGGATATGGATTTGTGAATTACGTGCGACCGGAAGACGCTGACAAAGCGATCACAACTCTCAATGGTTTACGACTACAAAATAAGACTATAAAGGTATGGCAACCGTAATGATTAACTTCTGTGTTTTTTATTTTCGCATTTATAGCATATAATAACGTATTTTTAGTACTGTCGTCCCTTTCAACCGTTCAATCAATACGCGAAATATAATATAACACGCAATTTTACGCGATTTTTTGAATTAAGCTAATGTTTATATTTAAAGCAGTCAGTCGCGAGAAAAGAGAGAAAATATTTTTTTAAAAAAACTCAATTTTAATTTGCGTTATTAATAATACAGTACTACACTATAGTGTTTATGAAATAAATTAAATTTTTTTCGCCTAATCGTTATTCCGATATATTTTTGTTTTAAAAAAATAATTATTAGAGTGAGAGTCGGTTGTGTGCGACTCTCGGAACAGTACATTAATCTGATTTGCATTTTGCTATCTATTTCTGTTATCGTTTGGCAACGGTTAGGTCTCATTTGCACGTCCGAGCAGCGAAGCAATTAAAGGGGCGAATTTGTATGTAAGTGGGATACCGAAGGCTATGACACAGCAGGAACTCGAGTCCCTATTTCAACCATATGGACGTATCATCACATCTCGCATCCTCTGTGATAATATCACAGGTATAGTCACAAACAAACACATACACGAGCATTAGTCGTTTTCATTTCATTATCGCTGTTAATGTAAACTTTAATTTATTATTTATTTTTTTGAAAAGAAAGCGGTTATTTTGTTTTTTTATTAATTTTTTCTATTGATATGTGTAACTCATGTTTTTTATGCGTTAAATTTGGTTAACGTTTGCATTTTGTTTCATTAAATATGATTAGTTTATGATTTTTGGTTTATGGTTTAATTTTGCGATTGGTTTTGATCCTATAGATCGTGCGTTGTATGCTGAAGTATGTTCATCTACAGGTCTCTCGAAAGGGGTAGGCTTTGTTCGATACGATCAGCGCATCGAAGCGGAACGAGCTATTAAGCATTTGCACAATACCATTCCCGAAGGCTCCACTGAGCCAATTACTGTCAAATTTGCCAATAATCCAAGTAATAATGCAAAAGCGTTGGCACCACTGGCCGCCTACCTGTCGCCGCAACGACGCTTCGCTGGGCCCATACACCATCCGGCCAATCGGTTCAGGTACATACCTATGTCACCGGTCTCCAGGTATGGTCATGGGAACAGTCAAATCTAACACAACAAACAACACACACACACACTTTTTGATGTTGTGTATCGCGAACTAATTGATTGCGTACATCTCACACATGCTATCCAGTTGTTTGTTAGAAGAAATATTTAGCAAATACGTATACTTACACGCAATCGATTGGCTCGAGATATTGAGATCGAAATCGATTAAAATAATAATAATAATATCGCTTTATCTTATTAAGTCTTTTAATTTTAATTAAAAAAGGCATACACACAGAGAAAACCACACTGAATGGCTGACGAATATATTTATTGAGCCATAAAAAAAGTCATTTAGCTTTTAATGCTGCAGTAAGTAAAGGCTGAATGTTTTTTGATTATAATGCCATTAGTTTTGCAGTTTGGGTTCAAAAAATATTGCGACAATTTTAATTTAGCAGTTAAAGTTAAATTAAGCTGAATTTTTACAATTTAAAACTTTGTTTTCAAATTTTTTTTCTTCATTTTCTTCATTATCTTTTCTTTTCATTAATCGCCAGTTTTTAAAGACACTACTTGTGTGTCATTTAATTAATTGAAAAATTAAGCATAATTAGGAGCTCAAACTTTTGTGCCGCATTACTGTTTATTCTGCTGTATTGAGAACAAAGTTAACTGTACTGTATAGGGATATGTTAAATTAACTGTCTGTACTCTAACCACATAATGCGCAAACACTATTAGGCATCTCATAGCTCCAAAATAATAATAATAATATTTTTTAGCTCACTTTGAAGAGTCGAACCAATCGATTTTAAGCGTGGGCTATACGTTCTTAGACGGATTAGGAGGCTTTTTTAAAAAAAGAAAAATTTCAGGCAGATTTTCTTTAACAGAATTAATGGATTTATTTTTAACCCACGATAAGGAGTTTTTTAATACTTTTTGACACAACGTTGCCAAAATCAGAAAATTTTATTTAATACAAAGGTATTGAATACTTTTAAAAAATAAGTACACAACAAAAGAGTGTTCTAATGTTACGTTTATTATTTGATTATAATTAATCTCAGAATTAAGTGAGCTCAATATAAATAGAGAATTCTTCTTAAGTATAAAATAAAGGAAAAATGAACAGTTGTTTCCGAAAAAATAATTATTAGATTTTTCTAAAAAAAATTCATATTACAATATTGACTTTTAAGTTAAAGCGCGGACACACTATTGAATTTATAAATTAATAAATGTTGAGACGCACTGAGCAATAAATATTAAGTTTGTTGTACTTCGCTAAAGAATACAAATTGTCGAAACGGCATCTTATTTTTGAACGTAATTAAATAGAACTGACACAACGAATATTAGCATTTAGTTTTTGAATAAATATCCATTTATCGAGACACTGTCGATGTTTGTTTTAATTAAAGTACAATTTCTATGTAATAGCAATTTTAGTATGATATCTAAAATGCTTTTATTATTTGTAGACATTAAACTAACAAAATAACTCAGATTTGCTTTTAGCGAAATTAATTTCTATGCGTATTCTTTTCGCATAATACCCGTGTTTACTACATATAAATTATATATATATATATATATATGGATTAATATAAAATATTTAGAAAAAAAGGTTATTTGAAAAACTCGATGTTTGCTATAGTGTTCGCGTGACGATTGCTATAAGAGTCAGTGCTTTTAAGATGCGAATAAACTTAATTTTAATGAAAAATTGAGTAAAATAAAGACCTGAGTAATAAAATTATTAAATGAGTTTAATATTATAAAATAATAATTTTTCAAAAAACTATGAATAGAATTTTTTTTCGATTTTCCCTTCATTTAGTATTTTTCCTTTAAAGTTTTTTATTTAATAATTTATAAAATATAGGAATTTCCCAATACTTCATATCAGAGAAGGGATATTTGGTTAAATCCCAAATTTCACCATAATCACCAAATTTGACAAAAAAATTGTGAAAAAATTGTCATTTAAATCCGATAAGTTTTCGAGACCCCTGTTATATCTTGTAGAATTGTAAAAAAAAAATTCTGTTAAATTTGATGAATTTTGACCTTCCTCTCAAGATATTTAGACCTAACCCCCTATAGAACTTTTGAACTATATGAAACAATACTTAATTTTAAATTAGAATAATTTTCTATGGCACAATAAGTGTTTTTTTATAACCACCAAAATCACAAATTTTTATTCCCAAATAACCACCAAATTTATCAATTTGTTATCCCCAAAAATCCCATCTCTGCTTCATATACTTATACACTGCTTCAGACCTCTATATACGTTTACAGAATATATATAACGGCAAAATTTAAGTACAAAAATCAATGTTTATTTGATCGCATATATTCCATTGCTTTGTTAGCGAAATAATTCTTAATAATCTTCCGCCACTGAAAGTGCTCTGCACATTGTTTAAGAGATTTATCCTCTTTTCAGCTCTTATTTACAGGGAATTGATTTATGAACTCCTGAGCAGATAAGTGAATTTTAAAGATTTTTATTGTCGAGAGCGAGTGTTCATTTCATTATTATGTAAAAAATTTAATTTCATCGCAGCTTAATTTTATGTATAACCTGTTATTTTTCAAACCGAGTGCATACGAAAAAATTTCGATTAAAATATGCATAGTTTTTATTTTTTGAATGTTGAGTCAGATTTTTATTTAAAGTGGAAAGACTTTATGGCCCCATTCAACAAAACAAAAAACAAAACAAAAATGCTTGCTTCGATGTCAGTGAAATTAATTTTGTCACTGATTCCATTTTCCAAACGATGTTTTAAATTGTACGATATTTCTTTGAATTAGTAATATTATTCTGTAATTTTCTCGAGCCTATTCTCATTGATTTTTTGCTCTGCATTCGGGCTCAGTGTCATCATATTTCACTGGCACACGATTATACAATATTTTTGTAATAATCCATATGATAAACTTAATTACCGCAAACACATTTCAAAAACGTAAGTTTCGACAAACATTATTATCAAACATGTGTTATTATTTCGACGATCATATAGTTTTAAGTTAATCTGAACCCACGCACTAATTTTATTTGTGTGACGACAGTGTATTTTATTTTCTCTCTCTCTCTCTCTCTCTCTCTCTCTCTCTCTCTCTCTCCCTTTCTCTCAACCAAAAAGACTTCAAGAGCGATATTATTATTATTATTATTCTTTCAGCTCTAATAATAATTTTTAAAGAGCGATCGTTCATACGCTTGTCAATTCTGTCAGAAGTTCTTTTTTTAAATGCAATTGATAAGTGTTTTTAAGTGATTGTCAAAATAACAGGCAATCGATATGTTTATCTCCGGATAAGAATATTATTATTTAGCGCACACATTATCGGAAAATTTTCTTTTCTTTTGTCGTATAATACTTACTATTCTCTTTTGCCACACCAAACACATTAACACCCAATTATTTGCAAATCACACACACACATAGACAGTCGCTTTTAACTTATATGTATCACTATTTTTTTTTGCTTCATTTTTTTAAAAACGAGTTGTTTTTTTATAATCATATTCAAAATATATTTTTTTCGGTTGTTTTTTTAAATTATTGATTCAAAATAATTTTGATATTTATTAATTTTGTTTAGCCATGATTTCCTGGTGACAGGTGACATATATTGTTTTATTAATTTGTTCATTAATTTATTAAATCATTATAATTTATTAATTAAACTGTTTGCTATATTTTCTATATATTATTACAATTTAATTAATATTTTTATTATTATTATTGTTAAACTTATTATTAATATTTAATTTGCATTTTAATTCACTTTTGAAATCTTATATCATTTTTTATAGGTATTATTAAGCAGTATTACTCATGCCATTATCAGAAATTTACTCTTTATTTTATAACTAATTAAAAGATAATAGTGTAGGAGAGTTTGAAATCAAAATATTATTGGGAAATGCAAAAGCAATAAAAAAAACAATCTATAAGTTCGTTTGACATATTTAATTACAGATACTCGCCATTAGCTGGTGACCTCTTGGCAAATCCTTTATTAGCGGCCAACACAATAAACGGTGCGGGATGGTGTATATTCGTGTATAACCTGGCGCCGGACACCGAAGAGTCGCTCCTTTGGCAGTTATTTGGACCGTTCGGCGCAGTGCAGAGCGTTAAAGTGATTCGCGATCTTCAGACCAATAAATGCAAAGGATTCGGTTTCGTGACAATGACCAACTACGACGAAGCGCTGGTCGCCATTCAAAGTTTAAATGGTTACACACTCGGTAATCGTGTTCTGCAAGTCTCATTTAAGACTAATAAATGTAAAACTTCATAAGACATTAACGACAAACACACACATACACACACACACACACACAATGACAGAAACACTACATACATTAAGATGCTTTACAGACACACACACACACACAGACACACAAACTTGACGTACACACGGAAAAACACACACACCAGTAAAAAAGACATTCTTCAAAAACATTCTCTAATATATATTTTAATGAAAAAAAACTTTTTGGCCCCATTTTTGCGCTCTCCTCCTAATTGTAATTGATATTATTATTATATTTATATATATTTGTTTGTTGAGTTTAAATACATCACAATACTAGTCATTTGCAATGTATCCACAAAATGTTAAGTATAGCCATAAAAAAAACGTTTTTAGACTATTTATTCTCATATTTATTTTTATTTATTTATTTATTTTTGTCTTTTAAGGAGAAAAAAAGCTATTATGTTATTATCAATATATTTATTAATTACTATTAATTATAATTGTGGATAATTATGAGTACTTCTAGTGATTTTGCACTTTAATTATACAATTTTTCTGCCCAATCAATAGTCATTGGCGAAAATATTTTATCAATATTTTTTACGATATAAAAAAAGTGATGATGATATTCAAAAAATGGTGTGATTCATCATTGATTCAAATGGTCTCAAAATATAAATATATTTCAAACAAAAAAAACCATTCCATTCCAGTCGCTAAAAGACTTAACTCTTTCCCTGTTATCAAACTTATATATTTCATTAGAGTATTTTTTTTCTCTCGCGAATTCTGTGCATAAAATGGTATCTAATAATTTGAGAAAAAAAACCGTTGTTAATATTATATATATATTTATACTAAAAAAATGATAACGATATTCATTAAAAAAAATATTACCTGTAAAACAAAAGCCAATTATAACCGAGCGGTCAAAATAGCAACAATTGTACCATTTTTATCGAATTTTTACATTTAAAAAAAAAGACTTTTCCAGAGAAAAATTTCATTAATAACGTGACTATTCTTACACTCACTTTCTCTCTTAAACTATAATTCATTTGAGAATTATTATTATTCATTCAATTATTATAAATTATTGATTATTATTATTAATTAATTATTAATTATTATTATTATCATTGGAAAAAAAATATTATTAACGCTTATTATATTTATTATATTAAAAATAATTAAGTAGCTTTAGTTTTGTTGTGATTCGAGAAAAAAACAAAAACAAAGAAAAAACTGTTTGGACTTTTTTTCAGAAAATTATGATATAAATATCTATTTGATAATTTTTTGAAGAAAAAAACATTATTACAACAGCAATCTTGTAATTGAATTTGTAGCTCTAGTCAATTTTCAACGTTTTTAATATATTTATTGGTGTTTTAAACAAACTACTTTTCAAAACTACTTTTACGCTTGTAATTAATTTGGATTACAAAGAGATTTTAAACATGTTTTAGTACATAAATCTTATATATATATATATATTTAAAAGAAAAGCATAGTATTTATTAAAAGCAAATAATAATAATCAATTTTCAACGTTTTTCTTTTTTGAGTGTTTGCTCATATTATTACGATTTTCCTTTTTGTTTCGTTTTTCTAGAGAATCTCACTCTTTATATTAACATACATACATACATACTTATATATGTATAATTACCGTAAATTTTCGGATCAATTTTTAGCTTTTTGATTATTGTGAACTTTTTCTCACTCACTTCTTCTCGCTTCTCTCTCGCTTTGATGTTTAATTTAATGTGATTTAATTGAATGATAACCTATAGTTATTTTTGCTGTATAACTGTACATCTAATTTAATACTTCGGCGATCCATTAGGATTTGAGTGACATTTGAGACGAGACTCTATGCTTAATGAAATTAACAGAATTTTTAACTAACACTACTTAATTTAATTGTTTAGTCGATAACAGTCTTATTGACATTAAAATTAACTTAAATAACTTGTAATAACTAACGTAGGATTTTATTATCCAGTTTTCTATGTAATTTGAAGAAAAAAAGACATTTGACTGAAAAAAGGCATATATTAGTGTCACACTAATATTAATCTGATTATAAGTGAAAACCAGACATTTGTTACGTGTAATATCAAAACCCTTAGATGTGCAGTGCAGTTGATTTATTAATTATGGTGTTTCATAATTATATTGTAAATATAGAAAGTTTATCAGTGAGTGTAGAGATAATTACAAATTTTAATAACTCTTGTTGACTCGAATTTTTGAAGAAAAATAACAGAAACATATTCTTGAAATTAAAATAATATTAAATATTTATCAAAAAAAATTTAGGTGCTCATATAAAAAAATGAATTGAAAAGTGTCCGCTCTTTTAATATTTAAGGGATTTTGAGCACAAAATCGTAGCTAATCTCTGGTTTTGTTAAAATGATCTAAAAGTTACTAGCAATGTTTTTCTATACTATACTATACCCACAGAAAAAAAACCTCGAAATTAAATCGAAAATCTCGATTAAGTTTGATCGTCGCTGTATTTTAATCATATTATTATTATTATTACTTATTATATTTAATAATTTATCATTATTTAATTGTGTGACTGTACTTAATCTTGATTAATATATGACTTAATTATTCTTACTTATTATAATTAAAATTTATTAGCTGTCGTAAATGTGCGGTTTTTTATTAATTAATTAATTAATTATTGAAAAAAAGGTATGTGGCACTGCTATTGCAACAAAAATATTTACTTAAAAAAAACAACATTAGATGCCATTTAGTTTTTCTCCACTTTTTTGTCTGATCTGACAGTTTGCTTGGTTTTTGTTTTATTTATGACGTGTGAAAACCAAAGAATTTTTCTATTAAATTTTTGATCTGTTTTTAGTATCATATCAATACAATTTAAATTAGATTTTTTTCTCTCTCTATCTTTTCATGCATACATTAACACTTATATATTCAGAATAACTAAAAAATCGAGTGGATTCTCGCCATATATATCCAAAAGAAAAATCTATAAAATTAAAACATACAAACAGAGAAAAAAAACTAAAATAAACTTATTTTTAGAACTGGAATGGCCTCTAATTTTATTAACTAATTTTTCTGAAACAGAAACAAAAAAATTGATAGAATTTAAATTTAAAATAAAAAGTGTCATAATCTATATATATATATAAACAATTTGTATAACATATTTTATAGGAAAAAATATTTGAACGCGAAACTTTAAAAAAACGTATAAATATAAACAAACCAATAATTTGAAAAAAAAAATTTATTACTTATATATGTAATTATCAATTGCACAAAAAAAATAAATAAAGATAAAAATGAGAAAAATATGTTTTGAAAAAATAAAAGATGAAAATAAAATTTATTATTAATAGAAGAAGAAAAAAATATTAAAAGAATTGAATATTTAAAAAAAAAATAATAATACGAAACAATTGTAAAACATATTTAATAATAATACTAATAATGATAATAATAATGTTTGTAAAGATCACAAAAAAACCTCTCTCTTTGTTGTGTTCGGAGAAAAATGCGATGGCTGTTAAATATTGTCGTTTATTTGCTTTATTTATTTATTAATTATATTGATATTTATTGCGAAAAGAAATACTTAAACATATTAAACTATTGTAGTAATTGATTATTAAACCTATTACTTAATTATATTTATTAATTATGATGGATTATTAATTATTAAATTAATTATTACTATTTATTATAAACTTATATTAACTGTATGGGCAATATTTGTACAACTTTTTCAATGTTAAATCGAAACAATTTTACTTAATAAACACTTCCGGCATTGATATTAATAACTGTTAACGCGGTCTTGTATTTCTAACAATATTACTAATTTTTGTTGTTGTCTAGAATGGAAGCAAACTCATCGTCACTCTCTCTCTCTCTCTCTCTCTCTCTCTCTCTCTCTAATATCCTCCCCGTAATCCTACTTTACTGCATTGCATGAATGCTTCGCTCTCTCGCTCTTAACTGACAACGACATTGTAGGCATTGTAACACTTGGTATTTTAATAATATATATTTACAGTATAATCATTGGATTTTCATTTGTTTTAAAAGCACTTTGGAGATAAAAATTTAATTTTTACTAGAACTCTGGAGTTGATTTTATAAATTATTTTTATGAAACTCGCTTTTTTGTAATTTATGATACTCTCTAATGCGGTCACACATCACATTATATATATATGTAGATATATATAATACAGAAATTTTATTTAAATATATGGAAAATAAATCGAAAATTTTCGCTTAATTTTTTGGTTCACTAGTATTATGCAATATTTATCCACACATTCCAGACTATTTTTTTATAATTCATAATCAACTGGATGTTATTTACTGCACTTGTTTTCTTTAAGGCTGTTATCGAAAACGGGTTTTTGCAAAACAAAAAATTCACTCTTCCTATCAAGTAATAAATGAATTTTTCTATTTGCTATTCCCTCATCTATTTCTTAATATCTTAGATCTGAAATCGTTGAGTAATAATATTTCTGGGCTGCAGCAACCAAAACATGACCTGAAGGTCATTTCTCATTTCTTGTTTAACTATGACTTAATTAAATGTCAAATATTTTACGTCTCTCTCTCTCTCTCTCTCTCTCTCTCTCTCTCTCTCTCTCTCTCATCTCTTTCTTTCAGTATTACTTCTTTTTGCTGTCAATAGAAATATTGTATGAACAGCCAACCATTCGTTTGTGATATAAATAAAGTCAAGACTAAATTAAAAGCGATGGAATGAGTACGAATACAAAAACCACGATCAGGAAAATTATTGTTACTTTTAATGAATCATAGACTAAAACATAATCTAATAACTAATTATTTTATTAACAATTTGTTGTGTGAAATAACAATACCAGTTTATTTAACGGAAAAATCATAGTGCAGTAATGATATTACTTTTTGGTTAACAACGAATTTTATCATTACTTTTTCATCAAATATCTATAATTTCCATTTATACAAAAATTTACTTTGAAATGTTTGAAAAATTTCAGCTCTAAAATTGGCAGTGAGATTATTGATAATCCCGCGAAAAAAACATTCACATATTATATACGTTAGAGACAGAAAATACATTAGAATCCGCTTAACGCAAAAAAATTATTAATCACAGCCTTTGTTAGAGATTTTGTTGATTCTAATAAATTATTTTCTATTATTGCCAGGATTATTGCGTTTTATTTCTTTTTAAGCCATTTATAAAAAATGAAGCGATAGTAAATCAATGCAATTTCTTTCAATAATTAAAATATTATTATTGCTATATATATTGCGAATAAGCGCGTATAATATATATGTTCATTTATAGGATGTATGAGAACATTATTTCATATTTATATTAATGTACACAATCTAATATTTTATTTACAAAGAAACGCATAGATAGAGGGAATTTCCAGTTTATATACACATGTAAGTCGCAGTTTTAACTCTCAAATCAACTTATTTAATATATAATAGTAATATAAACACGAATTTTATGTCCTTATCTCTCGGCATAAAAGAGAATGGCAAAAATAGCAGATAAAGTAAGAAAAAAAATCTTGTTTTTTACACACACACACACACACACACACATACACAATAACACGATTTTTTGTGTGTAATGTATTTATTATATCTTCATTTAAAGGTATATTCAAGTCAAATATTGTACGTTAAATAGCGTATGCCTGCTTTTTTTTCATTTTATCGAGATTTTTTCGTTCCCATTTTATCTTTTATTTGTTTCTTTATGTTAAAATTTTTAGCTTTTACGCGTTCAATTCATAAATATTAATCTTTCAAATAAAAAAATTGCCAATAACTTATCGAATGTAACTTTTAGCTGTTACTTACTTAAAGAAATATTTTTTTTTTATAAACATTAAGTGAATTATATGTCATTATTTAAACAAAGAACGTTATTTCCACTCATTAATCTTATCGAGTGTTTACAAACATTTCCTTCAATTAACTGTGATTAGAGTATCGACTTATTAAACGAGAGCATAATAATATTAACCATGAAATATGATTAATATATTTAAAAGTACTTAACTCAGAAATCACTATATGTCAAGGATTAATCTCTCGAAGAGAATATTTAATCGAGGAATTAATAAATACGTGATAATAATATTTTGTCAAATGTGCAAATTTTAAAAGTGATTATAAACTATTGTTACTGATTATATTAAAATTTATAAATACTAGCTATGCTAAAGTAAGAAAAATTGGTGTCTCAATAAATTTTTCTTTAGTTTAAGTGACAATAATAATAATCAGAAATCGTTGTGATAAAAGACACGTAAGTTATGAGTTTCTTTTTCGATCGCTTTACTTATTAGCAAATTTATGTAAATATTCTTAGGAAAAGTGAATCCAGCAGTACTTCAACATTTTTTCTATTAGCTTAAATAACATGATTTAATTTATCATCTTATGAACTGGATTTTTTTCCCTCTAAAAACTTTTTTGCTCGCTAATGCATAGTGATGGGGATAAGCTCAAGCTTATTGAAGCTAGCTTAAGCTCGGTCAAGCTCAATGCAAGCTCGACAGGATATTTTGAGCTTATAAGACCAGCTCAAAGCTCAGACATTTTGAGCTTAGGCTCAGTAAATTAAAGCTCAAGCTCATAGTCCTGAGCTTACCGAGCTTATATAAATTATTTTAATGTAAATACAGAATAGTTTCATATTACATTAAGGTGTTGCATACAAAAGCGCAAAATTTTTACCTTATGAGTTGGCATAGAACTACATTTAAAGCTTAATTTTCATGA
>JAQIVF010000650.1:0-19601 GCA_034698365.1 Steganacarus magnus
TTAAGAGATTGTGATAAGAGATAAGATAACAAACCATTTCTGTTACGATCACTGAAACCAATAGTGAACTGAAACATAATCAATGAATGAATGAGTTTGTGTGCACACGTGTGTCACTCACGCAGAACGACGCGCGTCCGCAGACTTGTTGAGTGTTTCGGTGAACAAGGTTTGCAACGCTTCCAGTCTGTTCTCGCGCATCATCACTGACACCACGTGCAGAAGTGATCGCGCGCGTGGACGGGCAGCATCTGTGAGTGAGATGACCAGTGGTCAGTGAGTGACGTGTCAATCATTACTTGCCTTTGTTGTTTGATTGGTTGGAAAACCAGAGATCGCGACACGTTTCAGCGACGAGTCTTCTGATTGGTTCGCATTCGTCGTTCACTCGTTTCACTATTCGTGAACACAATTCTCCATTCTTTTCAAATTCTGTCAACAAATAAATAATAGCTTATGACGTCATGATGTGATGTGACACACGTGTGTTTACCTGGAAATTGAAGACAAATCTCGCGCAATATTTTGATGACACGTTTACGAACGGATACGCCCGCGTCCAGAATGCGTTCTCCAATCAGATCGCAGTATTGCTCAACCAGAGCAGTGTCTCCGCCTCCGAGAACGAATCGTCCAATGAGATCGATGGTCGCTTCACGAACACTTGTGGACGCGTCCAATAATGCAGACCTCATTGCTATTAACATTCAATCGATTATCAATACATCGAACTCAATCTCACTTCCAATCGATTACCGATTTGCAGGTCAGCGCGTGCCAACAATTGCAACGACTTCTGGAGCGGACACGCGCTGAGAATGGCTGACAACGCCTTCATTGCACGCGAGCGTTGAGTTGTATTTGTTGATGACGACAACTGTGAGGTCAAAGGTCACTAGACTAGACTAGACTAGACTTGGTAATAGTGTTGTGATTGACTTACACTTGCGGTCACGTGTGAAATGGAAGCATCGAACAATCGATTAACGCATGGAAACAGAACGGCATCGATGTATTGAACCACAAGAGTGGCACTGAAAGAGTGGTCAATCAGTGGTCATTCATCACTCACTTCACTATCACTCACCTCTTCACGTCCACCACTTCGTCGTCCAAGTCTCGTGACACACGTGCGTTCAGACGTCGCACAAAGCGATCGCCAGCGCGTGTCGATATGGAGTCGACATTCTTGAGCCAAAGCGCAGCAAAACACGTCTGAAAACAGAGAATGAATGACACGTGTGTGACACTCATATGTGAATACCTTTTCGCGAAAAAGTTTTTTTGAATTACAAAACGAAACCAAAATTTTCCAACAAATATCTAATCGTTTCACACGTTCTTCACCACCAGATGTCGCAATCAATTCATCAATCTTTGAATTCAATACAAGACAATGAAGACATCACTTAACACATGATTAACACTCACTTCCATTGGTTTGTCATCATAATCGTCTTCATTGTCATCGTTTTGTTCATTCTTGTGTGACGCGCGACGCATTGTCTTGAGTGTCGCTCTGATGTCGTCACACATCGCATCACGTGTTGCCAACAATTGTGCGAATCGTGACGCAATCACTGCTAGAAAGTCCTAAACATTGAAAACATAAACAATAATAATAACAATAATAGTGTAAACACGTGTTACCAGTGAACCCAAACGAAGATTCAATGAAACAGTTTTAGAATTTGGAGACAAATTAGAAATCAATAGTTTTGCCACAATCTCTGCAACCAATAGCGCTGATGGCCAGTTCGGTCGCTAAACAAACACAACAATAGTGATAATGAATGATTGATTGACGTGCAGTGACTCACGTGCAGAACACGCATGACGTCATTGACCAAAGCATCGAAGAGCGCGCGGAAGTCGCATTCATGTGCACTCGTGGTGGCACTCGATGACTGAGACAATGATCTTTGCATCAATGAATTGAGGAACGAAGACATGACACGCAATGACGCGTTTTGTTGTCTTTCCAGTGAGTCACGTGTTTGTGCGGAAGTGTTGTCATTGGACGGACACGAGTCGTACAGACAATGAGCCAAACGTAACAGAAGTGCGGAAAACATTGACAACTAATGAGTGACAGACAGACACGTGTCAGACAACACTGTATAGTGACACACGTGTTCGCATACCTGCATACTGAAGCCGTCGTCGAAATTCCTTTTCTTAGCGTTCGGCACGCGTCTGCAACAGAGAATAAGTGTGAGCACACGTGTGACACAATGAATGAGTGAATGATTACTGACGCGAGACTCAGAAGCAATTCTTCGAGAATGGAATGTCTGTGAGTGGCATACGATTGGAACACTGTTGTGATGCACGACACCGCTCGCAACTGCAGTTCCGTTGAGTTGGCGCGTGCGTCCAATTGAGTGTGAAATGCGGTCATTCCGATGCGCGTGATGGCCAACACCAGCGAATCAGTCAATGCTCCTGATGGTCGCGCCTGCAACAGTTGCACCAAAAGAGCGATCAGTTCCGACAGACGTGTCGCGAGGCGTTTCGCTGCGGTTTGTTGTGACACCGCGTGCGCCACAAACGCGACGACGCCTTCCACGCACTCTTCGACGAACACACGCGACGACACATCCGGTGACGTGAATCTGTGAATGAGAGAGTGATTGATGTGATGTCACGTGTGACACAACCAACACTTACACGTTGAGAGCGATCAGACAGAGATCGCAACACGCGCTCCAGTGCTGGTCATCGCCATTGTCGCTGTCGTCGTCGTTGTGTTTGAGTCTCGCGAGCCACACATTCAACTGTTGAGTGACTGCCACGAGGAATGCGCACAGTTTGCCAGCGCGTGCCAAATGGGTTTTGCTCTGTCTCTGTTATCACAACAATGGTGTTATCAAACACAACACCAATCAATGCACACACGTGACTGACCTTGAGTTTGCTGGTCAGACTGACCAGACGTGACAAGTGTTCGCTTTCGAACGTCACTCCAAACATGTTCTGTTGACGTCGTTGTCGTCGATTACGCGTGTCGTCCTCTTCCATATCGTCGTCGCTGTCCATGTCATCATCGTTGCCGTCATTCAACAACAGCTGATCGAGCAGTGATTCGAACTGAGTCAACACATCGGTGTGTGACGACACGTGTGACACATTGTGTTGCGATTGCGATGTCGATGTCGATTGTCGATTGTGCGTCTTGTTGTGTCTGAAATCAAACAAACATTTGTTATGTGTGACACGTGTGTGTCTTCAACTCACTTCTTGTGAGATGTCGTGGTTGTGGTTGTTGTTGTGTTGGCAATGTTGATGGGTGTGACCACAACAGACAATGGTTTGCATTCCAATAACGCTCTGTTTGTGTCCATCGAAGCACTGTAACTCGCACTCGTGTCACACACTTCCGCTGTCTTCTTGTTCTTCTGCGGTGACAATCGTTTGTTGCTGTGTTCGGTGTTTGTGGTCACTGCCACTGATTCCACTCTTCGTCTCGACTTCACTCTAAAGTAATGTCATGTCATGTCACACGCAATCACACAAAGAAGACATACCTGTCGCCTAAAGAGGAATAAGAGGTGACATCTTCTGATTCGTCATTCTGTTGTGTGGAAGTGTTGACAGTGGAAGAAGTGCTGTCTTGTTGTGCGAAGCATTCGGTGTCGTCGTCATCAACGATATAGTCTGCGAGTGAGTGTTGTTCATCCATAGCTAATCCAGTCCACGACGCTTTCAATCCGTTCAGTTCTGAATCGGTGTCTGAATGTGTTGTCATCGCAGTCGATGTCTGTTGTTGTTGTTGTTGAGGTGGATGTGTGGCAGTGTTGTTCGTTGTGGTCATCACGTGCGACGACTGTCCGAACGGTGACTCGTGTCCATTGCACGCGTTGTGCGCTGCAGTGCCGAACACTCCCGCACGTGTCAAGTGTTGCACGAGTGGTGATGGCGGTTCCGGACTCACCGCCACAGTTGGCGAACATTCCACTCTAAGAGAGAGAGAGAGGTGTGAGTGACACGTGTGACACACACGCGACGACACTCACCCGTTGTTGTACTGGTTGTCGAACACGAGTCCCGCGTCGTTCATCTGCTGTCGCGCGGACAGCAACAACGCCTGCAACTGATGCGCGAGCGAAGTGTCGCGCGTGTCATAGCGTCGCGTGACAGTGAGAGCGGTCGCCTCGAGTGTGTGCGATGGCGCGCACGACGCGGGAGACGGCAGCGGCAGTTCACGCATTATGTCACACAGAGATTGCACGCATGCCAGTGACACAGACGAAGACACTGCTGCCGAAGACGAGTGATTGCTTCCATGATTGTTGTGTGAAGAACTCATTCTCACATCACTTACTGTTGTGTTGTTTTGTCAGACATTTGTATGGGTCTATTCATAGATTACGACTTATTATTATAGATTTTTATTTAATTATAATATTATTATTAATTAAAAAATGAATAAAAAAACATTTTTATATAAAAAATCGCATTTTTCTTCACATAATGTCTTGTCATTCGTGTCGTTCTGTTCTGTAGTGTCATCGCGTGTCGTCGTGTCGTGTCTTTCAATCGTTGTCTTCAATGTCTGTCTGTTGTCTGCGTGTGTGACTTGTTGTCCAATTGTGTGGTCATTTGTGGTCACCTTCGATGGTCATTGTGTTGCTTCTGATGGTAATGATGATGGTTGTGGTCACACGTGTGGTTGTGAGCGCGCGTGTGCTGCGTGTGTGTGGCGCGAGTGTCACTGCTGTTGACAACACTCGATGTGTTGAGAGTTCTGTTTGGTGGCGCGCGTATGTACACGCGACGCAACTCGTCATCGAAGTGCTGCTGTCTTCGAGAGGTCGGAGTGGCAGTGGTGGTAGTGGTGGTCACTGTTTGCGGTGGTTTGTGGTCACCACTACCACTGCTAGTGTTCTTGTGATGGCTGTTGTGGTCATTATTGCCTGACTTTGTGGTCATTTGAGTGATGTTTGGACGACACGTGTGGCCAACACTTCAATCACTGATTCATTGCAAACAAAACTCGAATTCAATGAAATGTTAGCAATGAGTGGTCGCTCGTGTGTCGTGTCGTCGTTCGCGTCGTCCTAATCTGTCTATCATTCACTCACACATAACACACACGCGTTCACACTCAACAGATGGCGCGCACTTCGCTATCGATTATTTCATTTCAATTCAGTTTTAATTTCAAATAAAAAGCATTTTAAATAACATTTAATGAATAAATACATAGAAATATGACATCAAAACACACACACGTGACACCACATCACATGACAACACAACACACGTGTCTGTCATTCAATTGTTTGTATTATTGTTTGGTTTGTTTGCTTCTCTTCGCAATAATATATAAATCTTTTCTTTAATCCTTAAATCAAATCAAATAAGTTTAAGTGAAATACAAAGTAATTGTTTTACTTATTCTTACCATTCTTTCGCATATGGCGCGTATGTATTGGTGTTTCGTTGATATCTAAACAAACAGACAATCAATTCAGACATACAGACAATGCGATGATGTCTTACACGAGACACGAGAGATCAGTCAATTGATCGATGAAATCAAAGAGTTGTGAAATGTCATAAGTGATTGATGGCATCATTGGATTCGTTTTCTTCAGATGTTGTTCATAGATGTGACAAACACCTGAACAGACAGAATGTGAATGTCATGTCATGTGACTATACTTCAGTTCATACCTTCCATGGCTTCGTTAACTGATTCATAATCACAATAAGTTCTTGAATCAGGTTTTGTTGTTTGAATCAAAACAATAGTGTGTGCCATCACTAGTGTCAATGTTGTTATGTGTGATCACTAGTCATCACAACACTATCCATCAATTACGTCATTCATTTCATTCTTTATTATTATTTTTAATCGATTTTTATTAAAACATTATTTTTATCAAACATTTCTTTGAATTCAATACAAACACACGTGTTGTCTGTCATTCTCAGTGATGTCCATGTCTTCGACAATCCATTCTTCGCCGCAAAACGACAATTCGTGTCACGTGTCACAACAATTCGCTCGAATGTCACTGAACAACAATAACAACACTTCGAACACAACACGACTGCCCCCTCGTCGACCCCCACCACCACCGCCTCCGCCCAACCCCACCACACTCCGACGTCCGTGTCCGCCAACTCCCGAAGCAATGGCAGCAACAATGGCTGACTACAGTCGCGTGCGAGTCGTGTCTCAACAGTCGCATCAGTCGTCAGCACTTCTTCGACCGATCGCTTACGAAGTGACACCACCGCGACAACGAGGACCAACTGAAGCTGAAATGGTAACACAATCAGTGATCACAATCACAATGATATGATAATGTCTGTGTTGTTTAGAAAGTGGAAGCGTTAACCAAAGAAATTGAACGCGAAATGGAAATGAAGTCACAAAACACTAAAGGTTTGTACGACACGTGTGTCCAATCACTCACTCGTGACGTCATTCACGCTTTCATTGATAGACTTCTTCGGAGTGTGTCACACGTGCGGAGAGAAGGTGTTGGGCGTGACGGAGGCGTGTCAAGCGATGGGTCAACTCTTCCACACCTTGTGTTTCACGTGTTGCTCGTGCGGACGTCCATTGCGCGGTCGAAGCTTCTACAACGTGTCCGGAAAGATCTATTGCGAAGAAGACTATCTGTATTGTGGTTTCCATCAAACGGCTGAACGATGTGCCGCGTGTGGACATCTCATTGTCGGTGAGTGTAGTGGTAGTGGTAGTGGTAGTGGTGAGTGATGACCACAATGACTCTCTGTTTCAGAGACAATACTGCAAGCATTGGGCAAATCGTTTCACCCTGGATGTTTCAGATGTCATCATTGCAATGATTGTCTCGATGGCGTGCCATTCACTGTCGATGTCGAGAATAGAGTGTTCTGTGTGGAAGACTATCACGCATTGTTTGCTCCCAAATGTTCTTCGTGTGGTCAAGCGATTGTTCCACTCGATGGTTCTGAAGAGACTGTTCGTGTGGTGTCTATGGATAAGTCTTATCACATCGACTGTTACTGTAAGTGTCATTCAATTGTGTTTTTGTTTATTAATTGTTTGTTTGTTTTGTTTCACAGGTTGTGACACGTGCCAAATTCAGGTTTCGTTTGTTTTTTTCAATCAATTATTGAATTGAAATCATTTAACGTTTGTTTTCAGTTAACTGATGGCACGTGTTTCCCACTGAACGGACGTTTGCTGTGTTTAACGTGTCATGTTTCGGCTGTGAAAGCGTCGTGAACGACCACAACGACACAACCAATGAATGGTCATTTATGTTATGTTCTGTTATGTTGTGGTCATTGAGAGTTCACTTCATTCCAACTTTTATTAAATATTTTTAATTAAATTCAATTTAAATAAATAAATATATATTATTAACAATAAATAATTTTATTATAATTTGTTTGGGATTGGGATTGGGATTGGGTTTGGGTTTGGGATGAGAAGTGATGTTTGTGTGCTTTAATAGAGTGTTGTTATTGACGTCATAACAGGTATTGACCAATGAAAGTGATTTGTGACGCAAACTGATGTGAATTGCAATCAAACCTCAGTTTCACTTAAACTTCATTTCATTTCACTTTTCTTTACAAACAAACACTTGTTTTCTATGATCACTAAAACACAACACATTCACTCTTCACAACAACAACAACAACCACGACAATCACAACGACATCTCATTCAATGAATGTTTGCTTCAATTCAATGTAAGTTTTTATCTAAACTTTTATGCATTCTCTGTGTTGTGCGCACTCGTGTCTGTCTGTCCGTTCTTTCCTCGCATTCTGTTGTCATTGAACGACACTTTGTGTGACACGCGGTGTTTCACACAATTTGTGTGGAAATTCCACGCGAAACACAAAAATCCCGTAAAATTTAGTTTGTTTTTGGGTTTTGTTTGCAATTAAATGCAATTTGAAATGTCTTATGATATGATAATCAATACCACAACTGATGACACAATTTGTTGCAAAAATTTAAACTTTAATTCAAATTTGAGGTCAAATTTATTTTCGAAAATCTGTATCACATTCAAAGTCAGTCAGAGTTATGTTATGTTATTATAATGCCTGAGGCGCTATATTTAGTGAGAGTGAGAGACTATAGTATGCACTGACTGTTGATTGCCTGAGGCATTGTTGGCCCAAAAACCCACCAAAAACTGGCTTTGACTGTGAAAGTGGTGTTTGTGTCACATTAAGTGTGAGTTTGTGTTGAACTTTGAAAATGAGCACAAAATTAATGAAAACTTTTTTCAAATTGGATTCACTGTTCAGTTCTGTTCATTCACTTTGAATGCGGTCTCAATTCAAATCCAATCCACACTCCAGTCAAGGACACCAAACACCACAACCACTTCTCACTCTCTTCTGTTGTCTTGTGGTAAAAATTTATTAAATCTACACTTTTTTTCACTGTTTTTAGTGACAAATAATAAATTTAAGGAAAATTTTGTGTCATTTTTAGAGAAAAGTTTTTCACATCTTTTTATTGTTGTTTTTTGGGGCAAAAAACACAAAACACTTATGAATTGTTCACAAGATTTGGTCATTTTTTAGAGAAAACATAAAATTAACATAAAATTATTATAATCTTAGCATAAAATGACGCAAAACTTTAAAAAACATTTAAATATAGTTTTCCTTTCAATTGTTATCTTAAATGTAAATGTAATTCAAATGCAATTTTAAATTTGTTTTTCGGTTGAAATTATAGGTCAAAACATAACATAACATAACATGTAATGAACTTAAGACACAATTTCTTCATTTCTTTAGAACACAATCACGACAATCATGTTAATGTCTTTAGAACCACAAATTGTCTCATCGTTTTGTCATCAATTCAGTAATAATAATGAAGATGATTGTCATCAATTGTCATCATCTGATGTTGTGTTTGGTGGTAATAGTAGTGGTAGTTGTGATGGAAGTGATTACGTGACATCCAATGATTCACAATTGATCACATCTTTGACATCATCTTCACATCATTTATATAATAATGCAATGATTGGTGACATTAATTCAGTTAATGTTGTAAATGATGGTATGTTTTGTTCATTCATTTCTGTTTTTAATTGCTTTTATTATGACTTTTTTATCTCAAATAAAATAATTTAATTTATAGTTTAAGAAATGATTTATTGATTAATAAATCGATTATTTATTACTATTTTTTATCTAATTTTCAATCATTTCTTTGACGTCTTCTTAACTGATCATCACTTCATTTACTCTACACTTCTATACTGTTCTGAACATAACTTTCTGTAAACTTTTCAGTTCTAAACCTATAATAAAAAGTTATTTTCAAACAAATTCTCAATTAAATTGCATTTTAGAATCATTTCCAATGGATTTCAATGAACAAACAAATAATAATAATAATAATAATAATAATGGTGTAATGGGGGGCGGAGGTGTAGGAGGGGGTGGGGGTATGGGTAGTATGTTAACAGATAGTGGATATTCGTGGACCTATTCATCACCAGAACATTGGCAAACGTCAGAAGTGTCTGAATGGATCCGTGTTTGGGCGCAACACAATGGTGTTTCAGACATCGATGTGGCCCATCTCATGTATAACCCAATGTCCGGCTATGAGTTGTGTCGTTTGGGAAGAGATTACTTCACGAGTGTTTGTCCACAATATGGTCATCTGATCTATGATTCATTGCAAACATTACTCAACCATTCATTCAATGATTTCGATTCGTTATTGTCTTCGAATCAGTGTCATGTCAGCTCAATATGTCTCGATCTCGACTCACACTCGAGTCCAATCAGTAGTCATAGCAGTAGTGGTGGTGGGGGAAGCAGTGGTTCCACTCATTCAAACTGCGAATCAGACAGAGAAAGCATTTCCAGTGCTTTGAGTGCCGTTCAAAACGAAACGCTTTATAACAATCAATTCAATCATCATTGTTATCAACAATACAATGATAATGACATAAAACCTATTATTATGCCAATTGTTACTTCTTCTTCCTCCTCATCATCATCACCGACAACAACAACAACAACAATGACCTCATCAGCGAACAGTACATCTTCATTGGTTATTAAAAAGTGTGGTAAAAGAGGACGTCCTCCAAAGAAAGATGCCAAATCGAGAAGTAATACAAAAAATAACCTAGGCTATAAATACTATAATATATGTTATGTTATGTTAAGGTAAAGGAAATGGAAAATTATGGGAATTTATTCGTGATTTATTACTGAATCCGATAACAAGTCCATCAATGATTCGTTGGGAAAGAAGAGAGGATGGAATCTTCAAGTTTGTTCAAAGTGACAAAGTGGCGAAGATGTGGGGCGAAAGGAAACAGAATCCAAGAATGACTTATGAGAAGTTAAGTCGTGCGATGAGGTATTCATTCATTTCATGTCATGTTTTGTCGCAAATATTAATAATATTTTTAACATAAATCTATTTTAAAAATACTTTTACATAAGTTTTACGTCAAAAGGTTTGTTAACAACAAAACAATTGTTTTTAATTATAATTAAAATGTTTTTTTCTCATAAATCTATTGTGTAATAAAAACGTCATATTTTTTTCATAATTTCTTTAAAAATACTTAAAATTAATTGCTTTTAAAAATAAAAAAAAACTAGTTTTACATAACATTATAATTACTATATTTATTGCTTCATTTTTATTGCAGATATTATTATAAATCTCAAGTATTATTACCAGTGTTTGGAAGAAGATTGGTCTATAAATTTGGACCAAACGCTACGGGATGGAGACCAACACCATCATCATCATCATCATCATCATCATCGTCATTGTCATCATCTGTTCATAACATATAATACTCTCTCTTTTATACTCAAACAAAACATGACATTTAAATACAAATATGTATTAATTATTATTAATTGCAATACAAATCAAATCATTTATTATTTTGTGATTATTTTTAGTTTTAATTATTAGGAAATTATTTTACATTTTATTTAAACTCAAATCATATTTGAATTGTTATCAAAATATATAATCAATTATTGTTTTTATAGTTTTAATTGTTTTCTCATTTTGTATATAAAAACAAACATTTATTATGTTTTTTACACAAATTTTAATGAAAAGTGTTTTCATTTCTCTTTAAATGTTTGCCAAAAAATTTGTTAAAAAATCTTATTTTTCGGTTAAAATTATTATAAAAATTGAGTACAAATTAATGAAAAAAAAGAAAAAAAAAATTTTACCGAAAATCAGATGAAAAAAGAAATATTTATTGAATTTTGTTAAAAAATAGTTTTTATATTATTATTAGTTATTATTATTATTATTTGACCGGTGTTTGAGTTTGTGTTTATGTTTGTATTGTTGTTTGAAATGATCTCTCAATTCATTTATTATAAGATATTATTTGTTATTAAAAGTAGTTTTTTTATAATCAATGAAAATGTGTTTGTGTTGTGCGCATGCGTGATAGGAGTGAGAGAATGACTCGTTTTAGTGTGAGTTTGAGTGAAGATTGTTCGGAATTGCTTTCAACACAAGACAATGACAGTGACATCACGCGCAGTGACACTGCATCAGCGCTCACATCACGCGCGCATTCGCAACACGCGTGCTATGGATCGCTCATGTGTGAGACGAGAGAGGATGTGAACGACGTGAGAGTGGCTGCGCGTGTGCCACACATTCAGTGTAAGTAAGCGTTCATTCATTAATGGATGCTTTGATTCCCAAGTTTGAAGTGTCAGTCATTGAGGAATCAAATCAATGCGTTGTTGATTCCGATGACAATGTTGGTGGTGGTGGTGTTGGTCATCGCAATATAGCGCAATACACACCATTCATTGTATCGCTTCCTAATGATTGTAACACACATTCACTAACACTACTAACACTTCATTCACACTTACTTTCACTTTCAGATGGTGGTGACGCTTCCAGTGTTGGCGATCACACACACAGTGACACATATGAACGCAATATGTATTTGTTCAGTGAAGACGAGTCGGAATCGCGTCCACGCGTGGCGTCACTGTTGTCACGATTGGCTAATTACGATTCAAACATCCAACCAATCAGTGAGAACACTGACAAACCGATTGCAAACAAAGCGAAAGCAAACTTAGGAGTTCTCACTGGTGTTTACTTGCCATGCATTCAAAATGTAAACACAAACACGTGTTCAAACAAATCAAAACAAATTCAATTCATTTCGTTTCAGATCTTCGGTGTTATTATATTCATTCGTATGTCATGGATGACTGGAACTGCTGGCATACCAGGTATGAATCATCACATCATGTCATGTCATTTAACCAATCATTCATTCATTCATTGATAGCATTCTTCGTGATTGTATTGCTGTGCTGTTCGGTGACGTTTACCACATCAATATCATTATCAGCGATTGCAACCAATGGTATAGTTCCAGCTGGTGGTTCTTATTTTATGATATCTCGAGCATTGGGTCCTGAGTTTGGTGGTGCTGTTGGTGTGCTCTTCTTCTTGGGCACATCAGTTGCAGGTGCGATGTACATCACTGGTGCAGTGGAGATACTGTTGAATTACATCGCACCATCGATGGCATTGTATGGTGACTTCAAAGCAGACAAAGACATAATGTATCACAACATACGAACATATGGAACACTATTTCTTATTATAATTGGTTTCTTAGTCTTCATTGGTGTGAGGTTTGTGTCCAAGTTTGCACCAATTGCTCTCTTATGTGTTCTTGTGTCCATTATCTCAATCTATTTGGGAATATTTGTCAATTATAATGGTGTCGATGATTACAAGTTCTGTCAAATTGGTGGCAGAATATTATCGGAGAAGAATATCGTTAATTGTACCAAAGAAGACTTGCATCCATTGTTTTGTTCGAATACAAGCGATTCTTCTTGTGATCCATTCTATATGTCTTCAGTGAAACAAATAGGATGGCAAAGAGCAATCCCTGGTCTCAGTTCTGGCATTTTTTGGGAAAATCTTCATCCGAAGTTTAGAGTGAAAGATGAATTGGTGAGTTCTGATTCTGGTGCATATGATCGAACAGATGACAATGCTTTCAATTACATCTTCGTGGACATCACCACTTCATTCACTATTCTTGTTGCCATCTATTTCCCGTCTTGCACTGGGATATTGGCTGGAAGTAATCGCAGGTAACAAACAAACACACGTGTTGTCATTCATTCATTGTTTGATTGATTTAGCGGTGATTTAGAGGACGCACAGCGCGCGATACCATTGGGAACAATTGGCGCTCAATTGACCACAACTTTTGTTTATTTGTCTGTAATTATATTGTTTGGCGCGAGTTTTCATCCATTGTTTATTCGCGACAAATTTGGCGAATCATTGGGCGGAGAATTGGCTGTAAGTTATTGTATTGTCATTGTAGTGATTGATGTGTTGATTGTGTTGTGAATGACAGGTGACACTCATCTCATGGCCACATCCATTCCTCATACTCATTGGAGCATTGCTCTCAACATTTGGTGCGAGTCTTCAATCACTGATTGGTGCGCCACGACTCTTGCAGGCCATAGCGAAAGACGGAATCATCCCATTTCTGGAACCGATGCAACACGTGTCAGGTCGTGGTGAACCCGTGCGCGCCACTATAGTGTCACTCGTGATCGCAGAATGTGCAATACTTATCGGCAATTTGGACTTCATTGCACCGATATTGACCATGTTCTTTCTCATGTGTTATATGTTTCTTAACTTAGCGTGTACTGTCCAATCACTGCTTCACACTCCTGTAAGTCACGCCTCATTCTCATTCTCATTCTCTATATTGTTATCTCTGTATTGTTAGTCATGGCGACCGCGATTCAAATACTTTCATTGGTCGATATCAATGACCGGAATATTTCTGTGTTTATTAGTAATGTTTTTATCTAGTTGGTTTTACACGTTGTGTGCAATGGCTTTGGCAGCCTTTATATACAAATACATTGAATACAGAGGAGCAGAGAAGGAATGGGGAGATGGTATTCGTGGTCTGGCTTTGAGTGCCGCAAGATTCTCGTTATTGCGTCTTGAAGAAGGTCCGCCACACACCAAGAATTGGAGACCACAACTGTTATGTTTGGTTAAACTATCATGTGATTCATTGGATGTCAAACAATACAAGTTATTGACAATTGCTTCTCAATTGAAAGCTGGAAAAGGATTGACATTAGTTTGCAGTGTTTTAGAAGGAAATTTTGAAACTGATTCTGGAATCGCTTTGACAGCAAAACAATCTTTGAAACATGCGATGGAAAAAGAAAGAGTGAAAGGTTTTGCAGAAATAGTTGTCTCACATAATGTCACCCAAGGTTTAAGTCATTGCATACAAACAGCTGGTTTGGGAGGACTTAAACATAACACAGTTATGATTGCATGGCCACAGAAATGGAGACATTCGACATCAAGAGATAAACACAATCGGTTTCTATCAGTGGTTCGGAATGTGACATCTTCTAATGCTGCTTTGATTGTGGCAAAAGGTTTACATCAATGGCCTGATAATACTGACAGATTGGGTGGTTATATTGACATTTGGTGGATTGTTCACGATGGCGGTCTTCTTATATTACTGGCATATGTATTATCACAACATCGGACATGGAAGTCATGCAAACTACGAGTGTTCACTGTTGCACAACTTGAAGACAATTCCGTTCAAATGAAGAAAGATTTGGAAAAGTTTTTGTATCATTTACGCATTGAAGCTGTGGTGGAAGTGATTGAGATGTCAGACACAGATGTCTCAGCATATACTTATGAAAGAACAATACTTATGGAACAAAGAACTCAAGTTTTACAAACAATAAGTGGAAATCAATTGGCAATTAATGACAATAATATTAATGACACAAAACCTGACGAATTAAATGTGCGAAGAATGCATACTGCGGTCAAACTCAATGAAAATATAATAAACAAAAGTCATATCGCAAAACTGGTTATTGTCAATATGCCTGGCATTCCAAGACGTCTTAATGCTGGAACTGAAACCAATTTCATGGAATTTATCGAAGTCTTGACCGAAGGATTGGAAAGAGTTTTGCTCGGTATGACAAACACGTGTTATTGTTATTGTTTTGATTGATTGTTTATTTATTTATAGCACGTGGTGCGGGCAGAGAAGTGATCACTATTTTCTCATAACAACTCAATAATGCAATCATTAATTCATTCATTCATCTATTTATTCATTGTTTAATCGCGTGTATTTATTTGATTTGACGTCATTTGTTGTGAATTAGTGCACATATTATACACATAATATTATAGACTAGGTAAAACATTATTAGTGTTGTCTCGTGTGTTGAATTTGGGTCACAATTGTTGGCACAAATAATACTAGTATAAACTGAACTAAACTTACATTAAGATTACATTTACATTAAAAATGAAATGCGTTTCAATTGTCACGTGTTGTGAGTATTAATTAAATCGAAATTAAATAAAAAACTTTTAATTAAACTTTCATTAAACTATTTATTTAGTCTTCATTTTGCTTTCATTGGTTGTGTCACGTGATTGTCCACAATGTTTCCATTCATTACGTCTTGGCGATGACATGGAACCACAACAAACCAATACTAGAAGAATATTTCGACTAAAAAACAGCACAAACACTCAACCATTGCAATCATCACTGTCTTCATCGCCATTAGATCGTCCATATGTTATTCTTCCATTAAATCGCGACATAAGGAAAGGAGTTCAAAGTATTCAACCATTTGTTGACAACGATGACCAATCGTTGTCTTCATATGAAGATGTGACCACACAGACATCACACCATGTGATCACAACCACTATTGACGATCGCAGTCAACACTATTCACACGTGACCACAACAATACCACAATCACAACAATCAGCTCGTGTTCGTCCCGTTAGTGTTAGAAATGGCTTAAGACGTAGAAGATGGCGAAAACGTATGCCAATCACTACGACAACCACCACTACTACCACTACAACTGCTCAACCATTAGATTATTATGAATACGAAGACGAATATGATTATGATGATTATCACTTGACCACAACTACAACAACGACCACATCAGCGCCACGACGTCGAGCGGGGGGTCGAAGGTGTGTGAGGAGAGGGTTCTATACTGTAATGATGATTGTTTTTTATTAGACGAAGACCAACAACACAACCAACGACGACAACGACAACTCTTAGTCCGGGATATAAGCAAAGAAGTGATGGAAGAATAATAGACTATTTGGCTGATCCTAACTTTCCGTATGAATTGAAAGGTAAGTGTGTTTGAAATCCCCTACGTACTATTTATTGTCATATTCATGTTGTGTTGTGTTTCAGGCTCTGATTTAACAGATTATCCATTTTATGTGTCGATTCCTGAAAACAATTTCAAATGTATGGGAAGACATGACGGGTTTGTCTTTACTTATATTACTGTTAATGTCATTCATTTAGTCCTTGAATGCTATGCTGTGTTATGTTATGAACTCATTTCGTGTTTCGTTTCGTTTAGTTTTCGCTAAGTTTCTAACATAGCCTGCGGACATAAACCCTATATTAATGTTTTTTTTATAGTTATTACGCAAACATAGATCTAAAATGTCAAGTATATCATCATTGTGCTTCTGGTCATCAAAGATACGACTTTTTATGTCCAAATTATACACTTTTCGATCAAACAACGTTCACGTGTCGTTTCGTCAATACTGTATGAATGAATGCATTGTTGACACTATTATACTCATCTATTGATTGACTATTTATTGTTAGGTTGACTGCGAATCGTCTGAAAACTATTACATAAGAAATAATGAACTTTACGTGGAAAGCACCACACCATCAACAACTACAACAACCACTACCACTACTACTACAACAAAGTAAATTTAAACAAACAAACAAATACTCAAATTATTATTATTATTATTGTAAATATAGGATTATTATTATTATTAATATTATTAGTTGTTAATTAATAAATAAAATAATGTTTGCAATTAATATTATTATTATTTATTTATTTATTTATTATTCATTTTCAAAATTGATTATTAAAAGTAAAAAAGTGTTGAAAGGAAGTGTTGATTGGATGTGATTAAACGGTTGCCTTTTCCTGTTCAATCACTTCTTTAGTTGGCAATGGATTCTTCTCCTCTGTGTCCGCGTGTTTCAGATTTGACGCCTCAAACGATTCAATACTGTTTCGCAACAATTGTTGTCCGCGTTCCATCTCAATCTCTATTACAGTACAGTATTGTTACAAACCATTCATTCATTCATTCATTCATTGTTACCTTCTTTTGATGGCAAAACCACTTTCTCTTGTGTGTCCGCGTGTTTAAGATTATGTTCGGATTCCAATTCTGTCTTCAAAGTGTCAGCAATTTTAGGCAAATCCTCTTTAGTTGGCGAAGACATTGTGTTTACTGTTTGGCAAACTTTCTATTTATTAGATTAAAATATTTTTATGAATTGTTTGACATTTACTGATAAAAGAAAAATTGTAAACAAAATAGTTTTGACACTTTGTTTACAATAATAATAATGAAATATAATCTGAAATGTGTTTTTCATATCAATATTGCGTTCAATTTTTTAACGGAAATTCTGTTTTTCTTTCTTTCCTAACATTTAATGAATCGTAAAAAAAAACATTTTTTCAATGAAATAAATTTCACACATAATTAAATAAAAATCATAATTAAATCAAATTTAATGAAAAAGAAGTGTGAATAAAGAAAACTTACAAAAGACTTGAAGTGTTGTGTTGTTATGACTGACTGTTGTGTTGACTGAACCACACCTTAAAATATTGTTGAATTAATCGCGCGATTCGTGACTCATATCTTCTAAAACATAATACATATTCATGTATGTTCACGACTAACCAATCAGTGATGCGTTGGTTGAGTCCAACACACGCATCAAAGGGGTGTTCATGTTTGACGGGATGTTCAAAGCATTCAATGAATGAATGAATGAATGAATAATGAATGAAAAATACAACTCATATTCACTGATGTTATCGTAAAACTGTTCCTAATTTTAGACACAGTTGTGTTGTGTTTTTGACCCATTTATTGTTTTTGTTAATATGGTTGATGTCAATGCCATCCAATTGGGCATCCAATTGCAGAGCACCATCAAAGTGCATATAAACACGTCTTCACATTCATTCTTTCGTGTCATTAGTCTTCTCTTGTGTTCATAACATAACATAACATAACATTCAATGTTTATTGAAATGCATTCAACAATAGTTTTTATCGTAGTTTTAGTATCACTTCTGCAACAATGTTGTGCACAACAGTACAGTCAAAGCAGTGACACGTCTGGCGCACAACAATATCCACGCATTAAGATCGCGGGACCATTGGGACAACTGATTGGTGGAAACGGCATTTCACTTGGATCTGGTTTGGGAGCTGTTCTCAACTCATTGGTGTCCACAGCAGCGGGAAGTGGTGGTGGCAGTGGTGGTGCACAGAGTGGTGCTGGCATTCCAAGCAGTGGTGGATTGTCTTCAGCATATTTGCGTGGATTTGGATCATCAATGAATGGTTACTCTCTGAGTCCGCAGTCATTTGGTTCACAGTCAATGTCATCACCATTTGGTTCAATGCCCTCATTATCATCACTTTATGCCACATCAGCCAAACATTCTCCTCATTCTTCACCCAATCTTTATCCAAATTTACAATTCAGTTCATTCAATGATATGAATGGTTTGTATAGTAATATATAATTATCAATGAATTAATAAATTGAATAAATAGGTCATTCAAATGATGGATCATTGTATGGACAATCTTCCAATTCAATTCCATACAATGTTTTCGGTTCACCACAATCATTATCATCACAATTCGCACCATCATCGTCATCATTATCATCATTATATGGACATCAATCATCAAATCCACATCTTTTAGTCGAATAATTAATCAATTTTTTAATAAATAATAAAAAGTTTCATTTTATAACAAAAAAATTATTGTTTTATTATTTATTTTTATGAATGAATGATTGCTTAATCGTAACAATGAATGAACACTTCATTACAGTTCAGTTCAATTCATTGTAATTTGCATTAATTTGTTCAAACAATTCATTAAAACTTAATAAACTTTTTAAATCTAGTTATGATAAGTAGATGTCAGCAGTTGTACAGCTATTGTGTGCTATTTATAGTGTGTCACAACCCTCTCCTTCTCTCCCCTCCCCTCCACGTTTCACCATTCATTCATTCTCTTTAGCAATTTCACCATTACTCCAGATTGATTTCAGAGACATCTGCCAGGATTTCTCAATGTAAGAGAAAATATTAAATTTATTCAATGAATGAAACATTTGATACTAAAATATATTCAAATATTTCAAACTTTAATTATTTCTAACAATTTATTTAACATTTTTTGTTTCAATGATAGTCTTAACAAAATTCAACACAATTTCATTCATACTTTTTGTTTGTCATTTAAAATTGTGAATTAACTGTAATAATAATATTATTGTTTTGGAAAATATTTGAATAAAAAAGATTACATTAAATGTTAATTAACATAACATATGTCTCCATCTATTGAGAAACATTTAGAATTAACATTAAAATTTGTTCCTATTTTTTGACACAAA